>JNDS01002434.1:0-12407 GCA_000697035.1 Rhizopus stolonifer B9770
CCCCCCCCCTTAAAAAAAAAAAAAAAAAAGTACATAATATTCTCCTTACCAAGCATAAGTAATAATCTTACTCCCTGCATAAAAGAAATCACAGGAAAGCATCCCCAGAGTACATGAAATGATATTGTCTAACAACAACAACAACAAATGAGTATGGAATAAGTTTTTTTTTTGTTAATAAATTACTATTATTCGTCGAAACAACAATAACAGAAGTAGCAGCGAAAGCCCAAGAGAGAGTATAGAGTAGAACTACAAGAACACGACCATAATTAATTGACTTCATTTCTTCGCCGTAAGTTTTTGATCCCAATGCAATAGCCAGAACAGTAATACAAGCAAGAGAAGTCAATTCAGAAGCAAGCTCTAAGCCATCAGGGTTTACTGTTCCCAAATCAAGAGTCACTCTGGAGTCTGTGCTATTCATCTTGCTTTGGGATTTCAATCAAAAGAAGAAAAGAGAGAAAAAAAAAGATGTTTTTATTTAAAAAGAAAAGAAAAGGTGCTTTATATTAAGTCAAGGCACTATATCTCTTCTTTGCATTTCTTTCTCTCTTTAAGTCTTTTGACTCCTTATGTGTGGTGTCTCAAGTTTATGTAGTTTATGCGAGGTTGATCTCCTTTTTTTTTTATTGATAGTGTTCTGAACATTAGGAAAAGAAGGGGTGAGCAATATAAGGACCATGATTAACAAACAGATTAATAGACTCACTTCTTTTGTGCATAAAGCATAAAATGGAATAGACATGAAAAAAAGGAGCGAAATACAAGATATAACAAGATTTAGGAGATATTGAAACAATGGCAGGTTTAATGAAACTTTCTTATCCGGACCGCGTCACACATATAATCAAAAAAAAAAAAAAAATACTCCCCCATTTCATTTCATTTTTTTTTTACCTTTCAAAGATGCAAGCAGTAGCAGCCACTGAAATAGGTTTTGCCCAACAATATCTTGATATTCTCTCTACAAAATCTGTTCGTTATGGGCAAGATTATTTAGCCCATTCTTTACCTTCTCCATTAAGAATTAAGGTGAATATTATTGATGAAATATTTATCATACTGTATTACTCATCTGATTTATAGAGACAACCTATTGTTCACACTGGTAATTGGCTATAACAACGACAAAAAAGGGATTATTATATAGCTCGTGTCTTATTTTCTTAAATAGAAATTAAACCTGTTTCATCCGAAGCCCAAACAACAACAATAACAAGCGACCGATTTCAATTGAATGTCAAGGTATTGAAACCTTCTTTCCAGTTCAGCATTGGGGGTTTGTTTCCAACAGACACGGTATCTCATCTCAAACAACGCATCTATCAACAACAAAGTGCATACCCCGTTCAACGTCAACGTTTGCTCGTGAAGGGAAAAGTCTTGAATGATACCAAGAAACTGAGTGAATTAGGTTTACAAGATGGCAACATGATCCATTTGATGTTGACTGCCGCACCCAAGACAGGTCGTTGGGGTATCTCAATTGAAGCTGAAGAGAAAATATCTGAAGCTGGGTTTTGGGAGGCCATTAAAAAGACGTTGATAGATCAAGTAGGAGAAACAGACGCGAATATACTTTTGAGTAAAGTCAAGACTTCTTTGGCTGTGTAATAATAATAAAAAAAAAAAAAAGGAAAAAGAGATTGTAAGCATATGATTATTATTATTATTATTATGTTATTATTATTATTCTAAAAGCCATGTTACTACTTGTCGTTCTTTTTCTTCATCATCCTCTGTTTGAGATGCTCGGTCGATTGCTTTTGGTTTTGGGCGCCAAGGAATAGAAGAAGGTATCACATAAACCAGTTCCGAACTTTTTTCTTGCCCTGAACGATTTTGACGCATCACTCTGTCCTCCTGATAGGATAAGGGTCTTGTTCCTTCAGAAGCACGCTTTAGCACCCTGATAGAAGGTCTCTCTATATTATGAACCAGTTGTTTTCTTGAATCTTCGAGGGGACTTGGGGTAGGAGGAGGAGAATCAGGAGGCAGGACCTCTATCGATTTCAAGCGGAGAGGAGTCAAGGACACTCGCTTGGTGTCGCCCGAACATAAAAGATCTTCAAAATTGGTTGCTAAAGGAGAAGGCGAGGGAGGGGATTGGCGGCCTTTTCTACTTCCAAAGCGACTCAGACGTCTTTTGAGAGAATTCTTTCGAAAAGTGCCGTCTAAAAGTATCAGTAAAAAAAAAAATACACTTTGAGTTTGTTTCTTACTTGATTCTATTACAGTGATCTCCTTTTCAGTGGGAGTATTTATAGGAAACTTTTTCTGGTATTTTCTTTTAAATAGTCACTCTTTTTTACATTTTTTTTTTACCATACCTCAAGCTCTCTTTTCAGTTCCATTTTCGAAAATAGATAACTTAAACTCTTGTCGTTCAATAAGACACCAAAGACCTCCTTTATGCAAATATGTTCAGTATGGGCTTGATCTGCAATGGAGCGTAAAAGGTATTCAGCCATGTGCTCCACTATAGATGTCAGATAAACAACAATAGCATCAGATGAACGGCATTTATGATCAGACAGGATGCAGTGCTGTGCGGTGGCTATCTGGATATCAGAGATCTTGAGATCTGTATGCATCCATTCTCTTTTCATTTCCAATTCAGCTTCAATCAATGCCAGTTTAGAAAGTGGCGAACCCAACAGTTGCTCAACAATATATCGGATATGAAAAATATCAATGGTTTCGCATTGACTTAATAAGATTAAGAGAAACTCATCAATAAAAGAATTGATCGCTTCAAGTCCTTGTTCCGTTAATTGCAGTGGTCCTATGTCTGCAATAATGGCGGAAGCTGCTCTTTGACATACAAAACTGGTTACTAAAAATTGAACCAATGAAATGCTATGAAAAATGAGGGTCCTTTGAACTCCTTTTTTTTTTACCCTTTGACATAATAATAAAGTTTGACGGAAATAAAAGAAGAGAAAAGAATAAATGAATTGGATTATACAGTACATTTGGAAATAAAGGGGGGCTATCGATAGAACCAAAGAAGTAAGAAGACATAGAAAAAGAGCGTCACATCAAGTGAGTCACAAACAAAAATTTTCTTATCAAATCATTTAAATACCGTCTATTTTTTTTTTCTCGAGAGAATTTGGGTGGTTATCTTTCACCCCTTCTTTATATTAGAATAAACTCTTTTTTTTTTTTATCTTTTTCTAAAAACATACAAAGATGGCTATTGAAGAAATGAATAAGGCTTTTGACACGATCCTCATTTTGGATTTTGGATCACAAACATCTCACTTGATTGCTCGTCGTGTGCGTGAATTCGGTATCTACTGTGAACTCTTGCCTTGTACACAAAAGATGTCTGAACTTCACTTTAAGCCCAAGGGTATCATCTTGTCTGGTTCTCCTTATTCCGTTTATGACCAAGATGCTCCTCGTGTGGATCCCGCCGTATTTGACTCTGGTGTGCCCGTTTTGGGTATTTGCTATGGTCTTCAAGAAACCACCAACTTGATGGGCGGAAAGGTCGAAGCTTGTGATCATCGTGAATACGGTTATGCTATGTTGAACATTCACACTTTCCCTGAGCATGCCTTTGCCGATAAGCTCTTCAAGGGTATTGCCAAAGAAGTCGAAGTAAGTTTTTTTTTTGTTTTATTTTGTTTAATGATCAACCAACCTAACCGATATTAGGTCTGGATGTCTCACGGTGATCAAGTGACTGAAGCCGCAAAGGACTTTTTGATTATTGGTACCACCAACACCGCACCCGTCGCTGCCGTCTGTCACAAAGAAAAGCCCTTTTACGGTATTCAATTGCACCCCGAATTGAGCCACACCGCCTGTGGTAAGGAAATTCTTCACAATTTTGTCATCACCATCTGTGAAGCCGAGACTTCATGGAACATGGGCTCCTTTGTGGACAAGGAAATCGAGCGTATCCGCAAGATCGTGGGTCCCACTGGCCGTGTCATCGGTGCTGTTTCGGGTGGTGTCGATTCCACTGTGGCCGCTAAATTGATGCACGACGCTATTGGAGATCGTTTCCACGCCATCTTGGTCGACAATGGTGTGATGCGTTTGAACGAATGTACAAACGTCAAAAAGATGTTGGTTGACCACTTGGGCATCAACCTTAAGATCGCAGACGCCAGTGATCTCTTCTTGGACCGTTTGGCCGGTGTCACTGATCCTGAACAAAAGAGAAAGATTATTGGTAACACATTTATTGAAGTGTTTGAAGCTGAGGCTGCGTTAATTGATAAAGAGTGTGGTGGTGAGATTGAATACTTGTTGCAAGGTACTCTTTACCCTGATGTGATCGAATCTATCTCTTTCAAAGGCCCTAGTGCCACCATCAAGACTCACCACAACGTCGGTGGTCTTTTGGAAGACATGAAGCTCAAGTTGATTGAACCTCTTCGTGAGCTCTTTAAAGATGAAGTACGTGAACTTGGTAAGATCTTAGGTCTTGATGACGACTTGGTCTGGCGTCACCCCTTCCCTGGACCTGGTATCGCTATTCGTGTTCTTGGTGAAGTTACTCGCGAACAAGTCGAAATTGCTCGTTTGGCTGATAACATTTATATTGAAGAGATCAAGAAGAACGGTTTCTACCGCCAAATCTCTCAAGCTTACGCTGCTCTCTTGCCTGTCAAGGCTGTAGGTGTCATGGGTGACAAGCGTACTTATGAACAAGTGATTGCCTTGAGAGCTGTAGAAACTACCGATTTCATGTCTGCTGATGTCATGATCGGTGCTGAATGGTTCATGTGTTTGAAACGCATCTCATCCAGAATTATTAACGAAGTCAAGGGTGTAAACCGTGTTGTATATGATATTAGCTCTAAGCCCCCTGCTACCATTGAGTGGGAATAGACGCATACATACATTTTATAAATAAATAAAGTATTTATTCTTTTCTAATTATATTGTTGATAATTTCTTGTTCTTGCTTTTATGAATACAGTCAAGCTGATGGATATTAGTGGTTTCAAAAAAAGCAATTGGCGATCACAGAAAAATGAATACAAAAATAAAAATTGATAACACTGGGTTTAATCCATTGCACTTACTCATTCGGTGGTTAGCTAAATTGCTATATAGCGCAATGTTTTCAAGGGATAGAAATTTAAAATAGTATACAACTACTGCCGCTGTTCTGTGGGACGCAAGAGATGCACTGCTTTCTGCTTTTCCGGATATGAAGACAATCAGTCTTTATGGTCTTTATAAGCATCTCGTTTAGCATGCATCTTTTGCCCTTAAAGAAGCTGGGCACAACTGTGGCTATGAGAATGTCTGGGATTGCTTTGAATTAACGAAAGGAGAAAACGCTGAGTAAGGGAATGGATTAACAGCAATTGCGTTTTTTTATTGATGATATATTAGAGTATCCTTGACTTACAGTTAAAAAAAAATCATGATAAGCTTTAGTATCTGACCTCCCTATTATTGTAGGGTTGGGGGTAGTTCAATAGCATTTGTGCTGCCTAAAATACTAAATAAATATGGTAACTATTGTTTAAATAAAGAAAAGCTCGTTTTTGTTCTCTTTTTTTTTTTTTTTTTTTTGTTTACGGATTTTTATTATCGATGTCGCCAACATGGTGGACATTGTTTTGAATTTTTATAATGACAGGGCTTTTTAACCCACAGAGAAATCAGATAAATATAACAAGACCATACCCACGAAAGAAGAGACAGGAAATTGCGGCCTTGGGCATTTGAATCAGCGTTATGAGCAACCAAGAGAAGCATTATAACCATTATACTAGAGACCGAAGCTTCCATGCAGTTAGTTTTTTCTTCGTTTCACGTTTATTAACATAGCTGATTTATCAAAATGTAAGCATAATCTGTTTTAAAATCAAGCATTTGAATGTCAGTATTATTGTAGCCTTTAAAAACTACTGCAATAAATCCAAATACAAATACAAATCCACTTTACACGGCTTTGTCAATAACAACGAACACCACAAAGAACCCATAATTACTTGGTTTGAAATATACCACACTTATGAAAATGCTATGAATAGTTTGATGAGAAAGTTCAAAAAAGTATACAAGGACTCTACAAAAGCAAAGTGTACGTCTAAAACAATTTCAGACTTAAGTTCCTTATTTTGACGAAAGCTGAAAGGGTATCATTCTTCTGAAGAATGGTCAATTCTGTTCAGAACTTGTCAAATATACTGATGCTGTATCCCTCCTCGACAATATTCAATCAGACGCAATCAACAAAGATATTAAAGTTGACGCTGGAATTTACTTGGAACTGGCCGCATTACTTCGTGATGTAAACAATAAAACTGACAGACGAGCTCTAAAGATTGAATTGGATAAACTATACGAAAAAGCAACCGAAGAGGATGGCAAGATTACCGAGATGTTTGTCAATTTAGTAACCAAATTGCCCAAATTTCAGCGGCTTTCTTCTGTTGGAGAAATAGAGCTAACAGTTAATTTCTTGGATCCTATCCTCTCCCACATATTCCATTGCCCTGATTCCAACAAACACCTCATGTGGTTAAACCGTCAAGATGATAGCACCACAGTATATAGGCCAGATGCAGCGATGGTGGCACTACCACAAAAAGCAGAAAACGTAACATTAGGTTATGTAGAAGTAAAGTCATCAGATGCTCAATCCGATTTAGAATTAGCTTCTATGGACTTGGTTCGCTTGGGTACCTTTGCTCGCTCTCATGTTAAGAAAATTAAACCAAAAGGTTGTTGTGATCCAATACATTGGCTATACGATGGTTTCTTACTTGGTATCCGAACATTCCGATGGCATCACACAAATGGCCAAAGTACTAAAAATTGATGTCCCAAAGGAAATTGCTGAAGTTAGTGGCCTTTTGCAGAAAATAGACGATCTGAAAAGAATATTTTTATTGTACGATCACCAACTGAAGACTCGTTACATCAACTTTAGGGCACCAGAAGACAACCCAGCTTCAATTGTGGAAACTATAAACCCTAAACGTCGCAAGAAAAGAGTCCCTTCTTTCTCTTTGGTATAATATTTCTCTTCTCTTTCATTCTTATATCCTATATCTCATATAGTAAACCATATTTTATGTTTTCATGTCTAAACATCTAATTCACGCAAAAACCAAAATCAATTGCACTATTCTTATATTTTCTGCGGATTTTTATTATGATAAAAAGTGCTTTGCTGGCCGTTCATTCAGACAATCTTCAAAAACATTAATAAATGTTTTTTGAGAACTTAATTGCAAGCCTCAACATTTGTTGTTTTTAAATCTTCAGTATTCCCAAATTGACTACGTTTTACCTCCCTTTTTACGGCTACTCATAATTGTCCAACAAGATTGAGTTTAGGCGAATACGAGGGAAAGTAGACACGTTTATATCCCCTGCGTTCAATCAATAGACTGATCTCGCCGTTTTTCCCATGGATAGGCGAGTTATTTATGGTTATGTAAAAACCTTTAAACTGTAAACACTTATCCATCTCATTTATAGCTGTATTGATAAAACTGGTATAGTGACTAGCGTTAGTTTTACCTGGCATGTTTTTTATTTATTTATTTTATTGTTGTACATACACCGATTGCGGGTTTTCTAATTGCAGCATGTGAAAGCTTGGGTTGTAGGTAAAGTTTTTTGGTTATTAGAATAATTGACATACTCTGCTTTCCCCTTTTTTTTTTTTTTTTTTTTTTTTTTTTTTTCAAAACGGTCAAAACATGTCAGCAGCACTGTAAATCAGAGAATTTGAATTTTTCTTTTTTAATTTTTCTTCTCCTATAATACCAGATCAAAAAAGTTGCTCGCTTTATGATTCCTTACCGACACTGAATGTTTGGTACGAGACAAAGTTTTGTGTTAAACAAGTTAAACAAGAAAGTAAGAAACAAACGTGCCTAGTTTCATTTTCACCAGAACCCCCATTGATCCATCAATATGAAACAAGGCCTATGGTAGAAAGAAAATCTGGAAGTTCGGAAAGTAGTAAGAGAAATACATTTTAACGATACATACTCATTAATATTAGTTAAACATTTCTTAATGCATTACAAGAGCAAGCTGACAAGACATCGAATCTAATTTTTTTTTATATTTTATGATCTCTCTCACAATTTATACATATTTATTTTTTTATTCTCCTCTAATTCTTCTACTTCACTTGACTTTCTCTTCTTCACTAATACTTTATCAAATGATTTCAAATCTGCCGTGAACAGAACCTAAAAAAAATCATACAATAAATTAATGCATTAAACGTACATTAAAAAAAACTTACCGAATGTGCCCATCCACTGTATTCTCCAAATAGTAATCTAAAATGATCTCCCACCTCAACATACAATTTACTTGTTAATGATTTTCCTTTCTTGTTGAATCCGTAATCTCTTGAGGCTATCTGCCAAACATGTGTGTCCACCGGAATGGATTCTGGATGATCTAAAGACATCAAACACTGGGTATCTACGTTAATCGCTTGTTTACTTCTACACTTTATATCTTACCACACAATCTGCTACTTTAGGTCCAACGCCTTGAAGTTTCATTAATTCTTCCTTAGCTTCCGCGTAACTCGTTTTTCTTAATGAATGTAACCATATTTCACCCAGATCAGGGTGATCTGCCTTGATCTTTTTCGCTGTATTTGCAATATATTTCGCTCGATATCCAAAACCAAGCTTTCTTAGTTTCTGCTCCACTCCCACTTCTACCAATCGGTCCAGTGTAGGAAAATCATAATAGTCTTCCTCTTCCAATCGGGCCACTTTTGCCCCAAATTCAGTGCATAGTTTACGAACCATTTGGCTGATTCGGGTAATATTATTATTACTTGAACAAATAAAGCAAATTAAATTTTCCCAAGGATCCTGTCTTAACATTCGGATTCCTTGAAAGCGAATCGACTTGGACTTGAAATTGACATCTAGATCGGACCACCGACTATAACAAGTTTCTAAAGAGACTTTGTCGAGTTGAAAGTAATCGCGTAGCAAAGGTTCAATTTTATCAGATCCATCTGAAGTTCCATAAAAAACACTGCTGGCTAATAAAAGAGTTGATAAGATAACTTTTTTTTTTTTTTTTATGTACGTGTTTCTTTTAAAATAACAAGATTTCCTTGTAGTACAGATATCCATTTTTCTTCAACATGTTTCCAACGAAACGACTGTCCACACCGTAAAGAATCCAGACGTAATTCTTTGGGTGATACTTGAAGATCTTTCCAGATTAGATTTGAAAATCTTGTATTCAACATTATAGAAAAGAAAAATAGCACATTTTGTGTTTTGGAAGAGCGGGACAACAAATCGAGTCCGCACTTTGAATTGTCAAACTGCAAGCAAGATGGAAAGGTTTTTAACCACTGAGGACAATCTAAACAAAAAGATGAATTCTCTGTTTCAAAATTGATATATGTCTCGTTTGCCAGTCTGAGAGCAAATCAGCGAACAAACACGCCTTGATACAAGTTGGCTAGGCATCAAGCACTAAACACCATGGAATAAAAAAAAAAGGGCTACCCGATCGACGTGGGTGTTGATGGTTTGCTATCTTGTAAAGACAAATGCAAGAAAAACTTGTCACAGTGTATAAAGAAGAAGAAGCAAAAAAAAAAAAAAAAAAAAAAAAAAAAAAAAAAAAAAAAAAAAAAAGAATTGTCACTAACCTTTTATCTGTTTCATGTATGCTTTTTTGTTTTCAAGTAACAAAGCGTCTTAATATTAACTTGCAATAAAGGTTCTTTGGTAACCAACAAAGCAACGATGATTCAGCAAAGAAGCTTTAACAATTGCTCGGTTCAAATGCATTAGACTTTGTATCGGTATGTCTTTGTTTTATTTCCTGTTTCATTGTAAGCCACATGCCAGTATAAACAAGAATCATAACTGCTATATTTTCTTTTTTTTTTTAACATAAACATAAAGATTCAAAGAAATTGTTTTATTGGAATACATATTCTTTTATGCAGGATTGTATCCGTAATGATTTGGGCTTGCAATTATCTTAATAAGCAGTTAATCGTACGTCTTCTATAAGCCCATAAAATCACTTACCTCGATCCAGTAATTGTCTGGGTCAGTAATAAAAGCAATAGTGTTTAGATCACCCTCTTCTGGTCTCTTTTGAAAATTGACACACAGTGAATCGAAACGCTCACAAGCCTTATGGAGGTCATCTACTACAATGGCTATGTGACCAAAACCATAGCTTTGAGGAGTGTTGCCATTTGCGTATTTAAAATCGATTTTATCTTCAGTGCCCCAATTGCTTTATAAAAAGTTAAAATCGTAGTGAAATTTAATGTCTCTTTACTATGTCAATTCAAGTATACCAGGGCTACTAAATACCAATCTTTTCTTCTCTTCATCATCCTCGGGAACAGAATCAACATAGCCCAAGAAAGAAAGCGTGAAGTTGTCTTGTTCAAAGCCAATAGAAACAATATGTCTTTGTATACACATTAGTAAAAAATATTTTTTATATACTTTACTTCATTCCAAGAATTTCAGTATAAAACTTGACAGAAGCTTCGAGGTCTTTCACACGGATTGAAGTATGATTAAATACGTATTTTCTGGTATCGGTAGACATGTTGAATGAAAAAAAAAAAAAAAAAAAAAAAAAAAGCATACCTGTATTCTTTTGGTATGACATAGATCTGTCCCCCCGAGTTCAACCACTCGATCCACAAAAGCCAATAACAGTTCTGTCATGTAAGCAAATGTAGCATGGGGATTCATCATGATGTTTCCTGTAACCTTTTTAAGATTTTTCTCCGTTTCAATCACACTGATTGCTCGTATAGTAAACTCGACCAATACAGAGGACAGATTTTCGAGTGATGATCGCGTGTTTTGAAGAACCGGCGGAGGTCCATTTTGTAAGATTTGAAGGTCGCCAAGAATCAATAAACATGAAATCGCCTGCGTCATATTATCTAGTAGCTGCATGTACCGAATATCCACTCTTTTGGTTAGTGTTGCATTTGTGATGCACATCTTCTTTCCTGGACTCTCCCCTTCCACTGTATCATGTAAACGGCTCAAGTTTTCACTGATCCATTGTCCATAAATTATAATCATCATACGACAGTTGTACAATGTTTTGAGACAAGTATATCCAACACAGGCCGATGCTTCTGATACAAATTCTAAACCACTTAAAATAGATGTCATCAGTTCCTCTCCAATAGGCAAGTCGTAAAGTTCGGATATATTCTTGACGCTACTTCCAATCTTTTTGCATTCACTGTCCAACGCTTCCATTAGATCGATACACAAATTGTGCAACCATTGTTTAGTTGCTGCCAAAAGATGGTCGTCTACAGGTAATCCCATAGCTTTCCATTCTAGCCCATTTTGCGTTAAGGCGTCACCATAGAGGGCTAGTTTACTATCCAATGTGTTTTGAAGGCCCTTGATGTCTTGTAGTAGATTGGATGTTCTTGGTATAGTTGCATGAATAGAACTGCTCATGTCCTCTACTGACTTTAACAGCAAATCGGTCAATCTCTATCTTAATATATTGTCATCCTCTCTCTACCTGAACAAATGTAGCCAGCTTATTCACTCTGCTTTCATAAAGTGACCATTCAGGGAATATTTGCTATGTGTTTTTTTTTTAAAAAAAAAATTACAAGAATAACAACAAGGTATATTTACCGTAAAACTTAATGTATGATCGCTACTTAATTCATCTGCCAAATTGAGCACTTTACGTAAATGTTCTCCTAATTGTTCAAATGTCTGGTTTGGTGTTTGCAAGATTTCCAGTTCATTTCGAAGTAACTTTTGCTTTTCGTTCGATATTTCCAAATACTTTTCAAACGAAATACCATGAACTTCTGCTTGTTGTCTCAACCATTGTTCGATAGAGTAAGGACTAGGCTGGCTTGTTCCACTGAGTGATATGCGACGTAAAGTAGGTATAGGATTATCTTGTATGCCATTCAACTTGTTAAAGTCAAAGTTCATTTCCTGATCGTCGTCATTGTCGTCATCTACGGAAAGACTTCGTGCAATGTCGTTGGCTAGACTACTTGATAGCTTTTGCATCTTGCGTTCAAAGGCTGATTCAGAAGTACTTCGTTTACGCTTAGCGCTTGGTGTGGTAGGTGGTGAAGAAGCTACAGACAGGTTAAGGGGTGTAAAAAAAAAAAAAAACATACTTGCACTGTCGTGATCATCTTTTAACCAGTCGAGGTTTTGTGTGCCATTGGGTGTTGGATTCAAATCATTAAATAAACTGTCCTCTTGTGTAAAAAAGAAAAAAGAAAAAAAAAACACGATGTTTGATAAGACTGATATAAAAATAAATGTTTACCCAACAAACTAATGATCATGTTGATGCAATCTTTCCAAATGTCCTGCTCTATTCTCAACCCATCGAACATGCTTTTGAAGGAAAAAAAAAAAAAAAAAAAAAAAAAAACA
>JNDS01002437.1:0-13880 GCA_000697035.1 Rhizopus stolonifer B9770
GATTCCATACTGGGGTTTGATATCTTTATCAGTCTGATATGATCATTGATTCATGTCAGATCTGGAATCGTCATATAATTGTATGGGGTTGAAGTCGAATTTGTTGCAGGACAATCTGATCTCTAATGTAATCGAATTTATCTGTTAAGCAAAACCTTGTGCCATTCAAGACATGCATCAATAATTAAAATATCTGTTAATCATATGGATCGGGATATGTCAAGATGGTCAGATCAAGTAATAATTTAATAGCTAATCAAGGCATTACCTGTACTCAGTCTTATAATATTTCTATCAATCTTTACTCATTCACAACAATGGATACAATACAAGTCCTTGAAAAAGCGTACTGCAAATCCTTTAGTACATTATCAGCGGCTTCTTTTTTTAAAAAACTTTTTGTCGGACTGATTCTTTTCGTACAATTTTTTTAAAGACATCTTTGCTATCTCATCTATTCTTTCTTTTTATTGCTTCGGAGTAATTGTAAATACTGTCGTATTTAAGAGTATAAATACTAAATATCGTATGAGATTACTGCTAAAAGTTTATATGAAATAAGAACAGACGAAGCTTCTCTTCATACATTCTTAATTAACGCCTCTTAAAATAGAAATAATAGCAAAATTTTAAATTAAGCTCACAATGTTGTATCTATGATCAATATAATCGAATATCTAATAGAATGATACTTAAGGATTGCATATTACGGATAAGTAAGAATTTGTAGACACAGACCTCAACATGTAATACATAAGATGTACAATCTCCCGTTGTACATAATTAATAACTAAGACGGGAAGTCTTAGTAGGACAAAAGCAATCAAGAAGTATATAAAGAGTTGTATTATTCATCCAATAAAGATCACCTAATTTTTGATAAAGTCCTGTCATCACTACGACCCTTTTATTTAATCTTAGGATAAAACACACAAGCTCAATTTCCATTGACTTTGTTTCACTTTGGTTCTTTAACATTTATTCTTCCACTATTAAAAGACGTAGTTTGTATTAAATGGGCTCTCTCTTTCGTCTTGGCTTGAATAAAAGGGATAATCAAGAGACTCATTCATCGATTGTCTCAATTTTCTCTGCGTTACCACAAATACATTCAAGACGCTTTAGATTCCCTTTCTTTGTGCATTTCTTTTTACGTTTTAAAAAAAAATTAATAAAGACAAAAGAACTTTAAAATAATTGGTGGCAATGACTTAAAATTGGTAGCTTTGCGTTTTGATTAGTAGTTTTTTATAAATCATTAGCAGCTTTCAGACTCTAATTTATAATTTATTATGTTGTATACAAGCATTTTGATTTAAGAAAAGATAATGATGTCAACAATTTGATTGGTAATATATTTACCAATGTTCGTATGCGCTTTTAATCGTGATTAATAGCAGCTACCATGAGTGTGTTAAAAAGGTCCATATGTACCAATTTTTCTCCTGTTTAGGAATAGGTAGATTGCAGCATAAGTTAGTATATTTACCCCAATCTTTTCGCCATAGTGTATATTGTAAGACTGAGTACAGGTAATGCCTTGATTAGCTATTAAATTATTACTTGATCTGACCATCTTGACATATCCCGATCCATATGATTAACAGATATTTTAATTATTGATGCATGTCTTGAATGGCACAAGGTTTTGCTTAACAGATAAATTCGATTACATTAGAGATCAGATTGTCCTGCAACAAATTCGACTTCAACCCCATACAATTATATGACGATTCCAGATCTGACATGAATCAATGATCATATCAGACTGATAAAGATATCAAACCCCAGTATGGGATCAATCATTGGCAGCAAACAATTGCATAATTTAGAAAGGAAAAAACACTTCTCAGAAGCTATAAATAAGCACTCTTTTTACAAATAATAAACGGGTATCTTTTGTTTCATTGTATTTTTATTTGACTTCATTTTTCCTACTCTTACAACACAGTCTCTTCGATCTTCAGTAAAAATTTTTTTACAGTTGTTTGTGACATTTTATTCGATAGAATATCCTTTTAAGCAATCTTCAAATATGTTTGTCGAATGTTGTACAGATGCTCGAAGATGTTCTGGAGGAGCGTTATTGCAAGCCTCAGTTATTCTTGCTGATAAATACTCTTGGCTTGAAATTGACTACATTTGGCCTTATTTTTAACTATTGACCAAAATTGCTGAATAGGATTAAGTTCAGGCGAGTAAAGAGGGAGATAAGTACACTTATATTCTCTCTCTGTCACCATAGTATCAATCTCGTTAGATATATGAATTGGAGTATTATCCATGACTATATAATATAATTTCATTTCCAGAATGCAATCCATTTCACCCATTGTTTTCTTAATAAAATTCATATAATGGCTAGTGACAGTTTTTTTTTTTTTTTCTAGTTTTGATGGTGCTTATCTTTAGCAATTACCAGAATCGATTTTTAGCCTTTTACATGTGTGTTCCTGAGGGTTTCGTAGCTCCATTGGCACGACATCCTTCGCCGAGATTGCGCCCAAAACCGTGCGTGATACTGCTCTAGTGGTAAGAGCGATTACAATGGCTGATGTACCCTTAACAGACCATCCCCCTGGAGGTCCCATATTGATATCAAAAGTTGATTCATCAACAAAACACAGTTCTCAAGGTAATCCATATCTGCTTTGCTCCACTTCTCAATCCATGCTATGTGTTTTGCAATTTTGGTTGGATCATTTCTGAAAGCTGGATGACGAGCGATTTTTTTAAATGAAAGGTTGCATTTTGTTTTGAGGAAACTTCTCACACTTGATTCTTTCAATATGAATAATTCAAATTTTCCAGTAAGTAAACAAACTGCATCCATAACCCTGTCTTTAGGATTACTGTCATAAAAAGTTTAAAAAATGAATCTTGTGCTTCTCATCAAGCTGGCCTGCTGAATTATTGATTTGATTGGTTTGTTTTTCGAAGATGTTCTTAGCAGTTCTTTTGGCAACACCGCCTACTAATCTGCCAGATTGGCAGCCTTGAACAACTTAATTCTATTGTAATAGACAAAAATCAGTTTCTGATCATTGGTGTAGTTGTTATAACTTCTGCCGCTATTGATCTTTGCGTTGGTAGCAATCTCCCCCATTTCAGCATCTAAAGCTTCCATCTTGCTGTCTTTTTGCTATGTATTTTGTTTCTCGCAGTAAAGTCGAAGACAAGTTAATGTTTTTAAATGGAAGTGGTTAATCTCTTCTTCGCACTCCATTGAATTGCACTCATTTTCATCATAAATTTCTCCCTGACCATCTTCATAAAAAAGTATGTACTCATTTAACAAAAGTAAAGAAAAGGATACACTCTTTCTCAATTCAATCGTCGGCGCACTCTAAAAAACAGTGGCAAGGAATTTTTTTTAGTTTTGGCACATAAATAAAATTCAGTATGGCACATTAATTTACTTTCAGATTGACACAATGAAATTTTATTGATGGCATAATTTTCTGGCCTAATGTGTGTACGTGGGTGATAAGTTTTTCTTTATATATAATGATGAATATTGTAAAGGAATATAGTTTCTTTTTTTTAAAAAAAAAAAAACAACAATGAGTATGAATATGGAGGGAGGGACGGAGAGTTAAATACAAACGAGTAAATGTCTGTTCATGGTGATCAAGTTATTGTTCAGTAGAATCACTAAGTCTTCTTTTTTCTTACGTCCTTCACTAGTAAAACTAGGAAGAATTGTCTTGCACTAATCAAGATCAGCGTCGATATCCACTGGCTTTTGTTTGACGAGCTTGTTGGTGTCCTCCATCATTACTCTGGACTTGTAAACAGCTGTTAATATTGGCAGCAATGCATTACAAATATCATCTGCTTCTTCTGGCAAATCAAGAGTTCTTTTATGGTTGATATGACAGACATAGCCGGCAGGTGAGTCACATAATACGATTGTAAACTTTGTGTCTAAAGTACAAGATAAAAATATTAACAGCAAAAAGCGTAAAGTATGTTTATGATTTTACTTATCAAAAAGTAAAAAGCAAACAAGGGCTAATTCACGCAAGATATCAGAAGATTTCTGATATAATGAATAAATCATACCTTTTAACACTTTTGCCATTTTAGAATCATCAAGGAGCTCCTTTGTTTGATTCTCGCTTCTACCACATTCACAACATCCGTATTCAAAAAGTTGTCGATAAAAAATAAAATCTAGTTTTCTACCCATTAATTTTCGTTCCATCCTTTCAATGCCAGCCAAGGTTCTATTCGTATTTATGCTAGCTGATGATGATCTGCTTGTTTTTTCAACTCTTAAATATGTAAAAAAAAAAATAAGTGTATAATCTTAAATAAAATTAGACTAGAAGCATATCTTCTACTCACCCTCTACAAGTGACCTTGGAATCATCAAAAACCGTGTCGATAAACCTCCATATACGTCTCATCATGTCCCCTTCCAGTTGATCTGTAAGAGGCAAATAACCCCACTTGAACAGTGAGAAATATTCAAGAAGGGTATTTCTTACCCACTCACACGCAGGGCATGTTTGTTCTTTGTCCAACTTTTTTTTAAGGTGACAGCATCGTTTGATTCTTTAAGAGAATCTAGGTATGTTCGTAATACCACAGGTAAATCACGAAACTGTTTGTTATTGTAGCTTTTTATTTCGAAGATCTCTTTGCCGCTAGAGTATTTTTTCCAGATCTTGTCACTAGTGTCTAAAACTAAGGAATGTACAGGGCTAAAACGAAGTTATTAGCAAGTCACCAACTTTGATGATATTGAATGATACTTACTGCTCATAATTGCAGTCAATTGCATATTCTTTCATCTTTTCTTCTACAATTGTACCCGTAGATAACTTTCAGCATTTATCTAAGTCTAAGTTTTGAAATATTTCGATAATTTTGGCTTTATCGCTCAGTAATAATTTCAACTGCTTCTTGCTGCTATCGGTAGTACTGGTGTTAGTGAATTCTAAGGTTGGTTCAGCGCTTTCCGCTGTAACTATTGGTGCGCTTTGGCTTGCGCAAACACGATTATGAAGATTCATTGCGGGATCCAAAGTAGGATGAACGATCTCTAATCTTTTATCATGAATTAACATGGCAATTTTTTTCCCAGTTTACGCGGCTTTTTTTCTAAAAAAAAAAAAGTCAGTAAAAGTGTGTGTAAATATATTGTAAATACTAGTCATACACAATCGATGTTTATTGAGGTCAAAACTTTGCTAATATCAGTACTCCAAGTGGTCTTGTACACAAACAATGAAGCTTTTCCGTCATATTTTTTTCAATATAATCTGTTAAGTGATTCGTAATGGTATTAATATTAATTGGCATTCCAGCAGCTCCCAAAGAATGAATAGCACCTTTTATTTCTATTTTATAAAATTAGAATTTGCAGCTATATGTTGCTATGGGAGTAAATATATACCTTCTGTATTCCATATTAATTCAAATAGTTTTTTCTAGATATCTCAGACGTTTCTGTAAATAATGAAGTTGCATTTGTTTTGGGGAATTGCTATTTGGACGCCGTAATTTTTTCTCCGCAAAATTAAAAAAAAAAGGGGGGGGGGTTTGAAAGTCCAGTTATCTTCGCTGACAAAATCTCTCAAATTAGCTTCAATTAGAATTTCTTTTTAAGACGAAATCTAATAATAAAAATGCATTTAGTTAGATGCCTATTCTTAGCAGTAATGGTAATTAGTTACTTGAGATTCAAGCGAGCTATTTTCAGTTTTTGCTAGGGGCACCTTCTTCTATTGTGGCCAGCACCACTACAGACACCACATCTTGTTGCAGAAGATCTACCTTCCGCGTATTCAAATGAAAAGGGATTTATTGGAGTGCTAGAGACATTTCTACTAGCAATTCGGTTTCGGGCATCTCTTGGCTGTTGAATAGCGGGTGACTGCATGTTTTGGATGACATCATTACGACAAAGCTCATCCAAAAAGTCCTTTACCATCAAATTTTTATAGGGTAGCATGGCCCGAATGCTAAACAAAAAAATTAAAAAAAAGAGTTTGCTTTAGTAATTTTTAATAGTCGAAAAATTTCTTAGTATACCTTTCTTTGTACAGTTCAATTTTTTCTGTAGAAAACATATCGTCTATTTCGACCACTGGAGCACATTTTCATTCAACTGAGCTCGTTCTTGTGCCTTGTGATAAATCTCCATATCTGCTTCGTGCCGTACTGTTAATTCCTCTTGATAAGCCTGAAGTTCTTCTCCACGAAACTAGGGATGCTCATATTCCGGGCTTTCGGGACGAGGAATTGCCACGCGAGAAGTCTACCGGAAAACTGGCGTGTATTCGACATGCCACTGTTGATGAAGTCATTTAGCTTCAACTTTTGGTTGAAGCTACGAAGAAAATCCATATCGTGTGCGCATGGGATTCAATGGTTTTCTTCAAAAAACTTTGACATTCAGGGAGAGGCAGGGCTGATTCACCAAAGCGGCTTTCCAGTTTTTCGTACTATTGGGAAGCAAACCCGGACACACACGTTCTAACCTTGTTAAACATTGAAATGTTTCTCCAAAAATTGCTTTGAGTAATTGTCAAGCATGTACGTTGAACATCGATCTGTTGCAGTTGATTGGTAATGGCATTGTGGATTCTTTCAAAGACAGTATCGATGTGACCAGTGCTTGATTTGATATATCTTTTGAGCATTGAATGGACACCTTCAATTTTTGAAGACAATGTTGAGTTAAAGTGCATATGGTCATCTGTCCATGCTGCAACAAACCTAATTTTTTTTTTTTTTTTTTTTGGTTGGATATTTCGGATTTAGATATAATTCACATTATTTTTATTTACTTTTCTTATGGTTTTCAACCCAATTGTCTTTTATATAGTCAATGAAGCGTATTCCAGCTTCCCCTGAAGCAAATTGCATAGAGAATTCACTGAAACTGCTTTCAAAATCTACTTCTGTACTGCTTGAAGACACCGTACTGCTCCATACCTTTAATGTTTCGTCTCTTCGTTCAGCAGATATATCGGGAAAGTACTTGGAAATCTTCACCTTGATACTTTTATTGATGTGCTATTTGTACAATATATTGTAAGCATCAGGCACAACAACAGCAATTGCTGAAATCACGGCAATCTCTCTATCTGTAGCAATAATTTTGGGAGATTCGTTGCTGGTAAAACATTTCGACTTCAATTGCTCCAAAAACCACACGTAATCCGAAGCTGATTCAGAAGCCATAAAAGCATCACAGAGGAAAGAAGTCTTGTTGCTATTGGTTAATCCAACAACTTCCACGAGAGGAAGTCCATATCGGTTGGTCTTGTAAGTAGCATCAATTACAAGAACCAACGAGTGTTCAATTGACAGACGATGAGTAAAAAAAAAAAAAGCCCGTTACTACTGCGTCATTATCGTATTTAAATGCATCAGCGTAGTTATCATTGTCAGAAATCCCATCAACAAGGGCTTGCATTGGGCGTCTACCAGTCAGCTTTACTATTCTATGCTTTTGGATGGCTTTCTCGTAAAACACCTGATCAAGAAAACGAGATCTTAAATTGACCATTATGCCACTAGCTCTTGTAGCCATCGCAATCATCTCACCCACCATAAAAAACTGCTCACCGGTTAGTCGGACAGAAGAAGCATGGCTAAGACGCTCTGATTCCGAAGGTCGATGGTTATGAATACTTTCTTTGACTGTGATTTTCCACGTTCTTCCAAAGAAAGAAACTTCCAAAAAAAAAAAAAAAAAAAATCTACATTTGATCCTTTTATATTTGGACTTTCTGACAACTCCTCCTTTTATGGATGAACTTTTCTTAGCTCGATTGCAGATTAAGTCGGTTGACTGTAAAAGGCCAGTCTTCTCATTTTTCTTCGAACGATTTCTAACAATAACGAAGTTTTTGCCTCTTGCAAACCCCGTGCCGTAAATTTCGGCTTCTTCGGCCGAATCAGAAGTAGTAATACTTGGATATCTAGCATCGAATGACTGTTCTTCTTCGTTCTCAATCAGACCGTTAAAAAAGAAAGCCTTGTTGTTGGAATCTTCTGTGTCCAAATTGTTGTTTTCGAAATCTATGTTAAGCTCAATAGGTAAAAGTTGTCTCATTTCAGAGAGAGGACAGTCTTCGTTAAGTTCAAAATCAAAGACGTTTGACAAATTAAACATAATGAAATTTAGCTGTCATTTTAAGCAAAAATATTTTTAATTTTGCGGAGAAAAAAATTAGGATGTCCAAATAGAAATTCCTTTTCTATCTTTTTTTTTTGTTGGTTCATTGTTAATCGTATAAAACGCCCAAGTAGTACTCCTTCTTGAATCGTATCGTAATCACAATGTTCTGACTTTTTTTTTTTCTGTTTTGGGATCTGGGGTTTGGAAGTAGAATCACCTCCACCTTCACGTAGTTACTTTCGTCAGTAGAAACTTTATTGTTTTGAAGCTAAGAGGAGTGTATTATCTTCATACCACATTGTGGAGTATGCTTATTACAAAATTGATTTACGTTTAGAAATTTATTTTTGATTTGTTTTTTGATTTGTTTTTTGATTTGTTTTTTGATTTGTTTTTTGATTTGTTTTGTAATACATATTTGTAATATTGATTACTTTTTTGTTTTGTGATATTTGTATACCTTTTATTGGTAGGCACTGCTATTTCTTCTCTCTTTTTTTTTTTTTTTTAAAAAAAAATAAAAACAATGTTCATCATTATGTAGTACTCGTACCATTTTGCAACTAGAAATTTTGATTGGGCTAAAAGAATTTAGATTTATGACAAACGAATGTGCTTTGTCCTTCGAAAAAGCCTAGTTCTATTCCACTGAAAGAAATCCATCTGAAAAAATTCAAGGGAGATATGAGTGGGTCAAATACTAGTTTGGATTCGAAAATAACTGTCTTTTTTTGATGAATCAGCATTTCATATCAACTTAAAAAGGACCATGGCTTAATCCAAAAAGGGAGAGAGGGCGATTGTTGAGACATCTAAAACAAGAGCACAAACAATAAAGACCTTAGGCGCTATATCACCGTTTGGATAGAAATAGTCGATATTAAAGTAAGAAGGCCATACAAATATTCTAAAAAAAGAAAGTAACCTGGTACTTCTAAAGCAGTTAAAAAAAAAAACAGATACGGTCACTGGCCATTATTTCAATTTCATATCGAATACTCTTACTATTATGAATCAGCATGAACATTTCAGAAACTTTTATCTTATTACGGATAATGTTCCAATTTATGCTCATAAAGGTATTGCCATATATGTTGTAAATCGGGGATACCGGTGTGTATATCTTCCTCCGTATTCACCTGAAGTGAATCCAATCAAGCAGCTTTGGTCTGTTGTCAAGAGCAAACTTAAGAGGGGAAAAATTTTGCAGAAGGAAGTTCACTTCCAGAATTTTGGACGCGTGTAGTAGTGTTGTTTATAGTGTTTTACAAGGTTTTTTGTCGTTATTCTGCGTCAAAGTAGAAAGTGTGTCTCGATAAGAAGTCATTATAATGAACGACACACATTAAACCAGAAAATTATGCCATCAATAAAATTTCATTGTGTCAATCTGAAAGTAAATTAATGTGCCATACTGAATTTTATTTGATCTTTGTCAGAATCTCACGTTTATAAGAACAAGTGCTAAAGGTGTGCCAAAACTAAAAAAAAAATATCTTGCCACTTTTTTTTAAAGTACGACGAGGGTTGAGTTGAGAAAGGGAGTGCTGATAAAAATTATGTACTTTTAAATTCTTGGTTTTATTATTTTCTTGTATTTTTTCTAAGATTTTATGACAATGAGCATGTAGCAACGAAGTGTGCAATGTTGCCCGAGCCAGTTATAAGTGTAAGAGAATAAAAACCTTCTTAGGGGACAAGAAGGGAAAAAAGAAAAAGAAGAGGGAAAAGAAAGGACTCATACTATTACTTGGATAACCAATTCAACAGTTTGACACTGCGATTAACAGGAGGAGGAGGGCATTCATCATGAAAATAATAATTCAGTTCATGGAGGATCGTGCATAGGATAGGCCATAGAGTAAACCAGCTATGAGACGCAGTAGGACGAGGTTTATGTAATGGTAATATATTAAGAAGGAAAGGGATTGGATCTTCAATTGAGCGAGGCAGGTACAGACGATGATGAACATTTAGACAGTCAAAAGCATGTTGACGACTCCAGTTATGATAAAGATGGAAGATGCATTCTTTAGGTTTACCACCAGGTAGTCAACCAAGAAGTATTTAATTTCACTTTTTTCGGAAAGTATTGGGACACTTAAAAATCAAATTGAAACACTGATAAAAATTGATTTGGGACAGTCATATGAGACATTGTTAGAATTACTGTTTTTTACTTAATTACTCTTATATAAGAAGATGGCATTGAAAACATGTTCAATGAAGAAGGAGATCTTTTTTTTTTTTTTTTTTGAAATTGGCATGGATGTTGTAAGGTGTACTTTCCTCTGAGTGACGTTACAAATTTCAACTAGTACAATGATCTCAAGCCTCCTGGAAAGATGGAACAAGATAAAAAGGAGTATCATAAAGAGGTGAATCCCGAAATTTCAAAAGCAACTAGAATAACATATGGGAAATACAAGAAAAAAGATACGGACAGTTTTTTTCTATTGGTAGAAGACAAGAAAATGTCTATTCGTAGTGCTGCGGCAGAGATAAAGATTCCAAAAAGTACTGCTTATAACTGGTATAAGAAGGGGCGCGAAAGCTTGGACAACGATGAAGATATAGTGATGGATGCAGCCAAGTGTGGCGCAAAGATGGGAAGTCCAGTCATCCTCAACGATACTCGCAAAGAGTATATTTTAAGCCTTATTGACGAGCAGCCTAGTTTAGTTTTAGAGGGAATGATGGGCGGCTTGATTAGTCAGTTTGCTGGCCTAAAAAATTCAAAACTGCTCTTTATGAGCTTGTAACGGAAAAGTGCCAGTTAAATCTGAAAAGAGCACACCTTCACTCAGTTAAGCGAAACTGTCCTGAAAAAATTGAAGGGAGATAACACTGGGTTAAGCAATGTGAAAACACCGGCCTGGGCTTCGAGAGCAACTGTGTTTTTTATAGTCGAAGCTGGCTTTCATATTAATATGAAGCGTTCTTTAGCATGGTTGAGAAAAGAGGATTGTGACAACATTAAGATGCCTTCGACGAGGAGGAAGATGAACATCATTATTGGGATCATATCTCCGTATGACATGGTCAATACAAAGGTGAAGACTCCTAGAGTAATAGGGCCATCAAAGATACGAAAGACTACGTCCGGTGAATCTGCTGTTGTTGGAAAAGGAAAGGGAGGAACAGTTACCGGACACTATTTCAATTTTGTTGCAATGACTTTAGATGTTATAGACGAACATGAGATGTTCAAAGGACATTATCTTGTCATTGTTAATACACCAATTAATAAGCATGAAACCATCATGAAATACATTGAAAGCTGTGGCTATGGCTGCATCTACTTTCTTCCATGTTCACTAGGGTTGAATCCAATTGAGCAGTTTTGGTCTGTTTGTAAAAAAGAAAGGCTTTTGAAAGAAGAGACTTTAACTTCCAAAATTAGAATTGCTTGCAATTATATCCTGGTTAGGGGTTTTGTGTGGATTTTGCAAGTATTCTGTAGAAATGTTTACTAATTTTTTAGAAAGAAAGCCCATCTAATAAAAATTGGGATATTTGGATCATCAACATTTGTCCCAAATCCATTTCTATCGTTGTTTCAATTTGATTTTTAAAAGTATCTCAATACTTTCGACATCAATAAAACACAAGTTTATTTTGAAAAAAAAAAAAAAAAAAAAAAAAAAAAAAAAAAAAAAAGAAAAGAGAGAGAGAGAAAGAGAGAGAGAGAGAGAAATGTATACCGCTATACCTTAAAGCACAACTAATATTTTTGAAGACTACCCGTTTCACTTTTAAACATCTTTAAAAACAATAGCTTACTGCACAGAGTTACAGAAAAAAAAAAAAAAAAGGAATCAAAATCCGTATTTTTTACCATAATGTTTATAAAGACAGGACCGCTGGGGAAGAATCAAGTTCGTGTAACCTATTTTCAAAAAAATCCTATTAAATATAACAGACTCGGTAAGATGACCGTCGGGGATACTTATAAAACACGAAAAGACAACAAACAACATAAGGAAGGACAACTACAGAATTTTCAAATAAGAAGATTTCACTGTCTTTGAAAGGTAGATGAAAAAGAGGAATAAAAAGTTAGAAATATTATGAGCAGATGAAAAAAAAAAAAAAAAAAAAAAAAAATATAATTTTTAAAAAGAAATGGAAAAGAATCATCTTTGAGAGAATCGAGAATATGAACTATTAGCAGGTTATTACTCACCAGTATCGGATACTTATGCAAAGGATGGGTTAGCAGCAGCTTATCGTCTAGTTAACATATTTCAACTTGCAGTTGATAGATCCTTAGATTGGTTAATGGTTGATACCTGGGAATCATGGCAAAAGGTTTAACAATGTATAGCAGTCGTACTTGATCATTTCGAATATGAACTCAATCAGTTGGGAGTGAAAACAAAATCAGGCAAGTATTGTTACATCTAGAAACACAATTTTTTTTAAGAACAAAATCATTTTATTATCAAGTGGTAATCTAGTGGATTCGTTTGGGTATCCGGGTGTATAAACTCTGAAGACGTTTTATATTACAACATAAAAAAAAAGGCTTCATCATATTGTAGGAATATATAGCTGCGTCATTATAGTAAGAAAAGGGAAAGATGTCTATGGAGTTTTGTTATTTCATAATATTCTTTATGGGCAAAGAGTGGGGCTTTTTTTTTTAAAAAAAAAAAAAAAAAAAAAAAAAAAGATTTCTAACATGGTTCTGTGGACTAATGTGATTATTATCAATAAGTTGATTCACAATGATATTAGTTCAACCAAAGCCAGGTACTTCTTTTTTTTTTTTCAATGCACATTGTGTTGCCTGAAACTACTAGACTTTTTGTTAAGAGAAGCATGTCTATTAAATATTTGTTATTTAATCCTGTGATAAAATATATTTCTAAGCATAAACTCTATTCTTCCCCCCCCCAGTAAAAAAAATCTTGAAGAACAATAAAGTTGTACAATAAAGAGCTGTGTGTATATATAAACCTTCTTTTTCTTTTTCTTTTCTTTTTTTCCCCATTTCTTGAACGACTATTTATAAAATGGGCTCTAGCATTTCTCAATACCAAAGAAAAAGAAAATCGTCTACACAAAAGAATAAGCAGACAAGTGGATGCCCTACACCTGTATCGTTAAGATCTCCTACGACTTCGTTAGATAGTGTTGTGATAGGAGGAAGAACGTATCATAGTGAAGCATCCTCTATTTATTGGCTGCCAAATGATGAAGAAGAGATGGACCGGCTTATTGGAGTACATATCAATATACAATACAATTCAAAAAAAAAAAAACTTAAATTTTATTAGCAACATTTTGCTTTAAAGACATTACTTGGAGGGTAAATAGAAAGATTCTTAAAATAAGAAACTGATATGAATTATTGTACAGGAACTTACCACAAGAAGCATACGATTATGTCGACCTTGAAAAGGGAGCCAGAATACTAGATTTGGGTTGTGGACCGGGGACATGGATTATGGTTGGTTTTTTTTTTTTTTTTTTTTTTTTTTTTTTTTTTTTTTTTTTTTTTAATATTGCTGGATGATCTATTGTTTTTCAACGCCGTGTTGCTTAATAATATTGGCTTCATAAGGGTGTTCGCTGCCTTCAAAAATTTTTAAGCGATCCAATCTAACTTGACGAAGTTTGTTCTTTGGTAACATGCCGGAAACTGCTTTGCGGATTGGCTAATAATAACATTTTTTGTATTAAGCACTGCTATATATTTTCTTGGTAATTTTTTTTTTTTTTTTTTTTTTTTTTT
>JNDS01002438.1:0-28044 GCA_000697035.1 Rhizopus stolonifer B9770
TTTTTTTTTTTTTTTTTTTTTTTTTTTTTTTTTTCTTTTTCTTTCAGCAATGAACAACAATAACTTAAGACCACTGCATCTGAGAATTCTTTTTCCAGAATTACTTACATTGCCCAAGACAGATCCTAGACGATTGGGCCCACCTATAGATATTACTAGTTCCAAAGCAGTTGATCTCGAACTCTATACCTATTTCGCGTTTCTTATACGTGATTTTATTCATCCTTGGTACCGACTAATTACAAATGACCAAGATTTAACAACTGAAATTATGAAAATTCTGATTCTGATTGTCCAAAAGCTTGAAAAGAGATTCCGTTACGAGGTAGATTAACTTTTAGAGTCGATTGTCTCTCCCTTTTTTTTAACCGTGTAATGAAAAAGGTGGATTGGACTGAACTGATCTTGATAGATATACCAAAGTTGCTGACTATACATTACTGCGATTATAGAGAAGCTAAAATACGTATACACATGAACCATGGTAGCGGTGCCAGTTCAGTAGCTGATTTATTTCACGGTATGCAACCACATTATGCCCTAGAACCAATAGAAGACCGAGAACTTGAATATCTTCGACTGACAACTGAGGCGGTATTAAAGACGTTACTAGATAACGCAGATTATGAAAGTGATTGTGTGAGACAGCTAGTGAGGGAAATACTATCAAATTTAGTTCTTTTCAATTTGGTTGACTCTTTGGCAGATCCGTACACTATCCACATGATTATTTGCAAGGTAATATTGCGGGTTTTTGTTTCAAATTTTAAATGATTTGCCCCCCCCCTTTTTTTTATAGTTACTGGTTTCTTATGAACCAATATTGGATGAATTAGAAGCATCTGGAAAATTTGCAGAGACCTATTTTAGCGCGCTTACCAACGGGAAAACTCAACGGGATCCTTTTCAGAAACAGCCAAAGCAGACAGAAGTAGAGAAAATAGAGGATGAAACTCTTACAAAGCAGATGCAGCGACTTCAAGAAAAACGAAGATTACAAGGACAAGAGATCTTAGTGGGCACAGACGAATCCAAAATAGAAGCTGTCGCCAATCGCCGCCACTTTTCATTTGGCTACATTGTTTTACAGGTTATATTGACGCCCATACGATCCTTTTGGGTATATCTAGCCTCTATTTTTACACAATCTCAAGAAAGATATCATAGAGTCAATCAGCACAAGAAGCTAACTAGACGAAAGAGAATGATTGAACCTATCATGGATTTTGTTTACGCGGCAAGTCTTGTGCAAGAAAGACCTTTACTGCAATTTGCGTGGCAGATGCTAGCCATGTTCTTTTGGCCAATAATTCGCGTTTTTGGAGGTGGTGTGCTAATAGACAAGTAATAAGATTATATGATACCCTGCACTTCTTCATATATTTATCAAAGTTTTCATAGATTTTTGGAACAAACGATACTGCATCTTCTTAGTGAGGATCACGTCGTGTTCTATTTAAGGCTCGGTAGTGATTTATTATGGCCAAATGGAGAGTTTATGCAAAGGGCAGATCCTACTACCCCATTGCAACGAGAGCAAATGAGAGTTCGAGCGGAACGATTATTAACTATATCTATACCACGTAAGAAGAAATTAGATATCTTTATTTGTACTGAAATTTTACAAAGAGAGTATAGGTTATATACTTTTCGAAACAAAAGACTTTAACCAACTTCAGTCTCATATACATGATATTCTGGAACCGATACAGAACAAGAAGATCAACAAACATTTGCTATATTTCTTGATTGATCTCATTTTAACCAAAGTACTACCCGAGGTATAATAAATTTGATTGGTCGGTCAAAGCCCAAAAAAACTAAAAAGCAAGTTTTCTCGCTCTTTTTTTTTCTTCTTTATGAAGAATGAGGCAAAAGTCAATTGTGATATATTGCGTATCCAGTCTATTTCTTCTCGCTATATTTTTACAGCTTAATTCATACCTTGCCTTTGTCGCCTTACCTACATCACATGTTGAAGACGATTCAGTAATTCAGGAACGTTACCGAAGAGAGTACAAAGCCTTACTTGTTTATGTTATTGGGCTATCAGCCTTATTCATTACTCTTTTATCTCATTCTTGGCTGAAGCAATTGAGGTATAACAAGCAAAAACTTTTAGGCAACCCTATCAAGAAGCATAATACAAAAAAATGGTATTGGCTGAACTATGAATGGCAATGGTTCAACTTGACTTTGTCTTTATTGCTTATTCTTAAATTGGGAGCACTCATACTTATCAATATTGGTCTCTTATTTTACATTACTAATGAAGACAGCACTGATTTAGATGGTCGCAATCTTTATCTTCAAGGAATTGCCAATCGAGCAGCACAGCTTTCTGTAGTCAACACAGCTGTTGCAGTTGCGCTCTCAGCCAAACATTCCCTCGTTCAGCGTTATTTTTACAGTGTCGAGAACACACTCAGTTGGCACCCTTGGTTTAGCAGACTAGCATTTATTGAAGCGCTTTATCATGGTACCTACCAGTTCCAGTACAACTACAACCGGCAGGAAGGCGATTTTTATTCAACTCTAACAACCAATATACGCTATACAACCGG
Source organism: Rhizopus stolonifer B9770 (assembly GCA_000697035.1). Classification (NCBI taxonomy): domain Eukaryota; kingdom Fungi; phylum Mucoromycota; class Mucoromycetes; order Mucorales; family Rhizopodaceae; genus Rhizopus; species Rhizopus stolonifer. The sequence goes on from JNDS01002438.1 coordinate 2,565, forward strand.
TAGTATTTTACTGCTCGTCATGGTTATCCTAATCATTGGGTCACACCCGCTTGTTCGACGTATTTCATACAGATTCTTTCTATTTACTCACATGTTCGCCTTTTTTACTCTTATTCTACTCGGCTGTCTCCATCACTGGGCTTTTTACGTATTTTATGCTTCCGTTTTTTCTTTTTGGATTCTCGATCAGATTGACCGATCTTTTGAAGCCGATCTTTGTATTTTGCAAGAAATGCCGGGAAACATTGTCAAGTTACAAGTCGCAGTCCCTTACACTGTACCAAACTCTATACCTGGTCAATTTGCCTTCCTTTCCTTTTCTTCGTCATTACTTCGTTCCTGGATTGGATCACACCCCTTTTCTATTTGTAGAGTTGACTATGGTAAGCAAAATACTAAATCTCGTAATAGCTATTTTTTTTATTAATTGCATGTCACTAGTGAGCAAAGAGGATACTGAAGATCAGGGCGAATCCAATTTATCATTATTAAACAACAAGATAGAAAAGCAAATATTCACGTTTTATATCAAGGTCTTTGGAAAACACACGTTATCCTTACAACAGAAGGCCGTAGATCAGGAGAAAATTAAATTAAGAATCAGTAGACCTTTAGGAAGACCTCATTTGGATTTATCAGGATCTGAATATGGCGACTTTGAGACTATTGTTTTGATTGCAGATGGAGTCGGGATCACACCATGGATTTCAGTGTTACAGTACACTCATGAAAAAGAGCATATAATCAAAACCCAATATGTCCATTTGATATGGAGCATACATACGATAGGTAAGCCTAAATATTTTACAGTTCTATGTGGTTCTTATTTGTTCTCTTTAGATACGTACCATGCATTCGAAAAAGACCTTATAGAATTTACGAGCAATCTTCAGCAAATTAAAATGGATGTTCATATCTTCGTTACAGGCAACACATCCGATCCCGAGGAAAGCCGGAATGGGTCCACACCATTTACACTGAAGTACAACAGGCCCAATTACCCATCCTTATTGAACGATATTCCGAATGACGATGTGGCTGTTGGTGTATGCACACATGATATTACATCTATACAAATACACAATTTGGCGCTCGCCCGCTCTTGGGCTATACATACTGAAAGATTCCAACTGTAAATATTTTATTATTAAATTTCATGTTCTGCTAACAACATGTTGGGGATTCCATCCTTGATCTTATATACGTGATTGCAGTTAGGGCACACCATTTGTCCTTGTTGAACATGTGTCTATCATATAAATTCATTAGTCTCCAATGCGTTTTCTTGTTTTTTTTTTTTTTTTTTTTTTTTTTTTTTCTCACCTCTAAAATAACACTATGTAAAACCTTCAAGAATTCTTCATTTTCTTCGGCATTTTCGGGAGCTTGTTCAGGAAGTGTATTGATACCAAGCTATAAAAAAAATAGCGTAAGGTCTCTCTTTTTTTTTTGTTGTTGTCAATTTATACCTGAATGCTGGTGTTTCTTAATGCGTCCCAATCGATTTTGCTCAACATGTTGGCCAAAAATTCAGGATTAAAGTCAGCTTCGATTAATTCAACCTGTACGTCTTCAAAGCGAAGTGGAAAGTTGTTGCTGTTACAATTTTTGACGTGGCATTGCAGCATGTTGTGAGTAATGAGTCTCATGATGAATTATGTGTTGGTTCAAGAAAGAATGCCTGACAGGAAGTTGGTAAAATTAAAAAGAATACAAGCCACAAAGTACTTTTTTTCCTTCTATCTCAGTGCTCCACTTTTTGTGGGTTCTTGGTAATACACGGTTCATGATTTTATTGTTACATGAAATCTTAATATGAATTTGGTCTATTGAACGCTTCAGAAAACGCTAGTATTCTGCCAAAAGTTCATGCAAATTCAATATCTTTAGATCTTTTTTACCGATATTAATGCAGTAAATTTATCAATTATAAAACTATGGATAGTATTTTATTAAGATACACTAACCCATACTCTATTTGATTAGGTAGGCGATTTTTTTGGCCCGGCTTTATGCGATTAATTGATTTCATTGGCTGCATCTATACTGACCAATCGTAGGAATGGATTGCTCAATCCGCATCCAACGCATTTACATACCCAAATGTCCCCAATATCCCTCTTTGACAGCATTCACACTACTCTATCCTTTTTTATTTATAAGCAAAACATACACACCTTGCAATGTCCCATTTAGACAATAACATGAATGACCCAAAATTGTAAACTTAACCAAATCTTCAATTTTTCCGAGTCTGACTTTTTTTTTGTTAGAAAAAGCAGCAGCAAGAAACGAGCCTTGAGAAGGGAACTTGCAACACTTCAAGAGGACAATAATAAAAAGTGTAAGACAAAGCATTTTGAAAAGAAAAGAAAAAACATTCATAACGCATTCTCGTTTTAGCTCGTCGAGACATACCCAAATGTCCAATTTGCGAATACCACATTGAACCAATATATTGGGAAGAACATTATCAATACGAGCTTGGCCGTTTAGCGGAGCCTTCTTCAGAAGTATTTATTGAGAAAGGGTACAAAGAAAAAAAATAGTAATTCAACGGATAAATAACACTTCGCAACAGCAAAGGAAAACGTGGAGCAGCCTTAATGGCTCGCCAACAAATGGAAAAAGGCGGGAAAAAAAAACCAGGATCTGTACATGAAGAGACACTTGAAAGGATACAGAAAAACAGACAGAAAAGATCAGACATATTAAAGCATCTCAATCAAAACAAACAACCTTTAAGCGATTCCGAAATTGCTCATCAAATCTCATTAGAAGAAGAACAACCCGAGGTTCAAACATGCTTCATATGTAATCAGCAACTATTTGGCGACTTAGAAGCCGTTAACCTACACATCGATCGATGCTTGACAAGTTCAGAACAGCAGGAACAGGAAGAACAACAGGAGCAACAGCTGCAACTACCCCAAATTGAAGAGACAGCATCGGAAGAGCAATGGGTTGAATATGAATGGGCAGGACAAAGACGTGTTAGGGCCTCTGCTATGATGGAGGGAGGATATAGTGGTGCCGGTTTTGCTACAGCTAGCAAACGGGAAGCTGAGGATGACGAAGATGAAGACCTAGATGTAGAAGATGATGACGCGGAACAGTATGGTGAAACGCAATACACAGAAAGAGATATTCTTGTCAATGCAGATGAGGATAACGAGGATGCATTTGCTTTACGTGAGATGGTATCTGGGGGTACAACACGTAGCTCACCCGCTTCTGAAAGGTATATCTACATAAAGTAAAGAAGGTGGTAATCCTTATTGATATACATTTATCAATAGACAAGGTTTTGAAGAAACGGTCTCAGTGGCAGGTTGGGATCAACATCTAAATACGCTTAACGGGAATACTGTGGGAAACAGTCAATCAAAACTGGTTATTGATTCACTAAAGGCACACATCCGTCAACTAGAAGCTGCTTCTCGTTCATCACCACATTGCCTTATTTGTCTAGAACCTTACAAAACACCCCTCACTTCAATTGTATGCTGGCATGTTCACTGTGAACGATGTTGGCTACAGACTCTTGGGTCAAAGAAATTATGTCCCCAATGTCAAAAAATAACCACACCTGCCGATTTACGTCGTGTCTATCTTTAATCGTATATATGCATTTATCCTTTCCTTTGTACAAAGCTCACTTTAATAAACTAACAAATCACATCACGTGAAATTTGAAGAGTTCATTTTATCAAGATTAATGCAACTCAACATTTTTTCAGTGTTTATTTTTATTTTATTTTTTATTTTCAATGGTACCGTATCTTGCAATTTATTTTTCTGAATCTAATGCATTTTGACAGCCCTTCTCTTCCAGATCAAAAACACAAGTAAAAAAAGAAACGATATCACAATTACGCGAAAGACACTATATGCGTCAAAATGATATGAGAGATCCAAGCAACAATGGACAAAATGAGACACTACAGACACAAACAACTCAAAATCCCTTCTCAATAGACTCGTTCTCTTCAGACGAACTGCCTGAAACAACAGGAAACAATTTACATCCAGAGGATTACATTTACTCATTTTCTTCTCAAGAAAACGATTCTGTAATTCTTTCAAGACAAGCAACTCAAGAAAGACAAGCAACTCAAGATTTCCTCTCAATAGACGAGTTCTCTTCAGACGAACTGCCTGAAACAACAGGAAACAATTTACATCCAGAGGATTACATTTATCCATTTTCTTCTCAAGAAAACGATTCTGTAATTCTTTCAAGACACGAGCAAAATTTCAAAAAAAATCAAGACAAGAACAAAAGACGAAAAGTATTGAACGAGAATGAGGAGAAAGACTTTGTGAACGATGAATTGTTGAATGATCCCTTGTTTACGGGTGAAAACAGCGTTGATATACATTCTCCCGACATAAATACACTTGATTCGCCTATTGAAGATTTTAGTAGTGAAGAAGAAAAGACTCAGCATTCCAAACGACCACCAATCAGTCAGGGGAGCCAAATACCCAACTTCACTGGTATATCCTGGCCGACGGTACCATTACCAAAAATACCAGAGTATCTGCGTCGTAGCCATGTGGAGAGAAATTACAAAAAGTTTATTGAATTCAAAAAAGGAGGAGTGGCTGAAAGAGCGTTAGCTGTAGAGGTAAAACAAAAAGAAGATTTTATTATTTGGGAAAACGGCGTGAATGCGATGAGTAAGTGGGTTCAAGGTTTATCAGAAAACTCGAGCTTTTTTTTATATAGTGGCAAAATATGGCTCAATTATTAAAGTATGTAATAAATCTCCCGAGTCTCAGGCATTTCGTTTAATTGATCCTTGGATTGAACGTGGGCTTGTCTTTTCTTGGTGCGTATCTCTTAAAGAATCCGAAATAGTTCAAGTAGTTGGGCCAATGACACCAGGAAACTCACAGATCTCTTGGAACGAAGACACACAGGATATTATTGAAGATTTCTCCCAACCGAAACCGCTACCGCCTTATGAACCCGAAGAAAACGAAGAGCGTTTCCTGATGGTTTTTTCTTTTGCATATATTGCTACAACCGTTTCGAAGGACATGTTCGTTAAAAATGAACGATGCGTGGGTATCTGGCCGCCCTGGACAGAATCCGAAATTGATGTGAATAACAGAAGGCAAAAAGTCTATTTGATTACACGATTCAAGTCTGACGTTATTTATTAAAACTTGTATACTTGATCCTCCATTCTGGACACTGTTTTTGGTCTTTGATAGCCCAATTCAGTTAGAATTGAAGTCATTGATCTTAACATCAATTGTGGACCACATAATAACAACTTAATATCCTTTGCTGGGGGAGGACAGCAAGCCTTAATGATTTCCTGAGTGATTAAACCTGAATCCCCAGACCAATCATGAGGTGGCCTTTCTAATACATAGCGAACTTTAAACTGGTTTGAAGCTTTGACTGAAATTTCATCCAATTCATCTTTCAACAAAATGTCGTCTTTAGTAACATTAGCAAATATTAATTGAATTTTTGTCTCATCCAATGGATCATTACAGATTCTTCGGATAATCTATTGTGTTTAACATTTAAATTATGTGACATGTTAAAAAACGTAAAACACTTTACTTGAAGCATTGGGGTGATACCTGTACCACCTGCAATCATACCAATAGCCTTTACCATATTTCGTTTATAAGCGAAATTGCCTTTTGGCCCTCTTATGCCTACTGAATCACCTACTTTTAATTCGTTCATCAGCTTAGATATATTGCCAGTTGGATAGGACTGATAAATGGTGTCAGTAAAAACGTGTTCCACGGAGATTTTTTTTTCTTTTCTTTTTTTTACTTTAATAACAAGATCGAAATATCCCCTTCCTTCTTCTGAGGTTGTAGGTGTATAGCTTCTTGATATCTGCTTCCCATTAATCTCTGCCATAATAGCTATATGTTGTCCAATGGGCAAGTCAAGAATATCGCTTGAATGTGGTAGCTGAAATCGGTATCTAAGTTAATCTTTTTAGTCACAAGGTTCGGTACACATACACAGAACATACTTTGAAGTGTTGTGTGAGATTGTGATTTTTTCGATCAGTTTAAAGCTTTTGAAAGTCTTTGGGTCCAATATACATTCTAAATTGAATACATTCAATAAATATCTGTATAAATACTACATGTAAGCTTTCTTCTTGTACTCTTTTTATTGTTGAATAAAAAATAGGTTACTGTCGTGATAATAATAATAAGAATGTAAGGTAACAATTGGCTTGATGTGATCATAATGATAGCCGAAAAAAAAAAAGAAACATGCTAATTTATGTATTTTGACTATATTTTACCAAAAAAAAAAAAATGGCCTGACATTTAGATGACTATCACCTGTCAAAGCTTGTAAAACTGCTTCCCATCGGAAAACGAGATTTTTATAATACAAAATATACACAAACTGCGCCGTATTACTCTGGGAAAAAAAATACAATCAGATTAGCGCGCAATCTTTTCTCGTTTTTCACAGGCACTGCTTTTTTTTTTAAAAAAAAAAAATGAATAGCACATTTGCTGAATTGCTTCATTCATAAAAGCCAAAAAAAAAAAAAAAGCCACCGCAATACTAAGTACAAGATATCCAAAAATCATCTCATTATTTTCTGTTGCACCTTGGCTTGATATATAAACGAACACATTAGTCCGCAAATACAGTTTTATTAGGACAAATAGTCTAAAAATCTACAAACAAGTTACCGTTACAAATGTAGATTCTATTTTATTTCAAAACAAAAGCATTTCAATCAACAAACTCTCGACAAAAGAGTACATTTCGACGAAACTGAAAGAAAAAAAGCAGAAAATACTGCTCGCTTGAGATCAATTGTTTGTATGACATGCGTTCTTGATGCTGTATTGTAGATTAAAAGAAGCTTGTGACAAAAACTTGACTTTGTATACTTCTTGTTTTTTAATTTTCCAAGAGTGAATTATATTATTCATGAAAATTGTATACAATGCTAGCTGTAGAATGCATTTTAACACTTATCCATTTAGGTTTCTTATTGAACATGCTTCTTGTTTTGTAAATTAATCTTTATATATGGGTTACTTCATGATATTAAAGGAACCTTGTATAATAAGAATACTTAGATATCTATAATTGAACAAGATGCAATGGCCATATACATTCTCTCATTGACGAAGTGTAAAGTGGGTTGCCGAATTTGATTCAATCGTATTCAAAGAACTTTTGGTTTGATTAAATGTTCTTACCAACGTTGCCTATTTTTCATTAAAAAAAGCCATCTTCAATCAGTGCACCTGCTGTACTTTCGTATTGGTAGGGCAAGCCACATTCAAAACGATCTGTATTTTTGTTTCTCGATTCGTTCAAAGTAATCCTTGTATTCTTATTTATGGGGGGGGAGGCAGCTGTATAATCAATAAAGGGTTAAAATGAATATAAACTTCGAAACTCTTGTTCTAAACGATTTCGTTCGCGTGTTGGTAAAAAAAAAGCATACAAAAGCCAAAAAGCATAACCTTAAAGATAAACGATGTAGACACTGTTTTTATCCCATTATTGGAAAATACATGTAAGATCAAAGAACTAGTGAAAGCGAGAAAGTATTTAGCCATAATTTGGTTACATTACCTTTATCTTTATATAAAATTCGAATTCAAAAAAAGCCTTTATTATAAAAAATTAATTAAAAAAATTCGTAGTTGGTCGTGCGATTTGCTTTATTCAATACACATTAATATATAGTCAAAGGTATTTGGGTATTTTTTTTTTTTTGAAATCAGCTAATGATTTCCTATTTTCATGCTAAGGAATCCTGCAATGGCAGCCATAATCGCACCAACTCTTAGGATAACACCAATTGTGTCAGTAGGTGATTTTTTGTCTTCGTCATTTTCTAATAGTTTGAATACAAGACTACTAAAAAAAGTGACAAGAAATTGTGGTAAGACTATGTACATGTTGTGAATTCCCAGAAGTACACCTGCCGCTGGTGGCCTTTCATGATACCCGTTTCCTCCATTTACTTCTCCAGTACGGTGTGACTCCTTTATTCCGATCATCTCAATGTCTTCTTCATCATCTTCATCATCTGTAGTCATTACTGGTTGATAAATACCTGATTCCAAACCGCCTCTAGCTAAACTAAGGCTGACACGAGATTCTGTCGTACGTGAGCTTCCAAGTGCTGTGTTTTTTGACTCCCGTAAAGCCTCTTGAGCTGATATGTACTCTCCTAACAGAGAAAAAGGGGCCCACATAGTTATAGCCCAGCTTATTCCACACAGTCCAATAACAATGGCAGCGGCTGAGACATTGGCTACAAAATATGTTGAAAGCATGCATGCACAAAATATGAAATGGCTAATTGTCCATGAAAGAGGCAGCGTCAAAAATGGTAATTTGAGGTGATTTAGGAAGTTGAAATTTATCTGAATCCCATTGATCAGCTTTACGATATGTTGTTCCTCATCTCCGTCTAAAGATGATACTAGTAGAGGTATCAAGAAGGAGGAAGAAAGTGATACAATCGAATATACAAGAAATGCAAAAGATCCTGCCCGTGTTGCTTGTCCTACTGTATCCCCTGTGGGATCTGAGGTACTTAGTTGTGTATTGCTATATATTTCTGCCACCCAAGTTGTAGAATAAAACAAAAAGGGGAACCATCCAATCCAAGCAAAAAATTGCACGTTACAAATTCGTTGAATAGGTTGTGGTAAATTCCATATGTTTTTGAATATGTCCCCAAATAATCTAAAGGGCGATCGCTTTTTTGGTGTGCTGCTGCATAGTTAGAATAAATATAAAGCTCTAAAATTGCGTATGTGCTGTATACCTCGTGATTTTATCTATGGCTTTCTCTCTAACCGCATAGCAAGTAATAAGATCGCACAATAAGAGTACAGCTGTAGCTAAAACACACAAAACTTTGAGCTGAGTATTGCCTAAAAACCAAAGGTACTTTACAAGGTCGATATATCCCCTGGTTTTCAAAAATGTAAAATAAGTCTCGAATTGTTTTGTTGCTTGTAAAGTTATTTACATGAAGTATCCGGCTACATTACCCAGGCCTACCATTCTTCCTGCCCAAGCGGTTGCGCTGCCTTGTTGAGATGGAGGAAGTGAATCAACAATCAAAGCCCTACACGAAGCTTGTACTAATCTCTTTTATGAATATTTGCTACAATTAACTTCGTTAACATATAACCTACCACAATTTACACTGAAGTCAAGAACATAGATGGAAGAAATGGCGATAATAATTGAAACTGTTTTGAACTAAAAAAGTAAATGAGTATCATCTGTTTCATTTACTGTGTAGTATTTACTGTATCGCCTTGCTCTGATTGTGTAAACAAGGCTGTGATTTCTCTAGTCCAGCCTATGACAAGCAAGCTTACAATAACCATAAAGCTTCCGCCAAGCAGAAATGGTCGGCGCCTACCCCATTTTGATGTGCATGAATCTGATATGACTCCTACTATCGGTTGCATAATTAAACCTGTCCTTTTGTCAATTTGAAATTCTCAGAACTGCAAGATTTTTTTTTACCTGATAATGGTCCTGCTATCCAAACAAGAGACATGTATGACTTTGTTAAACCTAAAGACAGCAAGTAAGGTGTGCCTATAAGCTACATTGTTAGCTTGAGCGTATAAGAATATCTTAGCCAAATACCATATGCCATTTCAACAGTCCCTATTGAAGAGGAATGAGATTAAGTACTCATTACTGCTTTTATATGTGCTCCTTACAAGTGAATTGAAGTCTTTGAGAAAAAGAAAATTTCAAAATGAGTAAGATGGTTGATTTATAGTTGCTTTTTCCTTTACCCAGCCAAGCACAATGTCAAAAAAATAATCTGCAATGTTGCATTAGGTCCTCGAATAGATGTAATTTCTCTGGAAGTTTCTTCATTCATATTCTCATTCAGCAGCATAGGGAGTTGCTCTACAGAAGCATTGATGGCCTCTATTTGCTGATTTTCTGTTCTCATTTGGTAAGAGTAAAAGAAAAAGAAAAAGAAACTCAAATAGCGGATTTGCATGCATGACGTGTGATGTGCCACCAACTAATTACAATCTATAATATAAAATCTTTAGCTCTCTCGTAAATAGAATGTAAAGATTCATATTCCAAATAGACTTTTTCTTTATTTTGAACCATAATACCTTGATACATGTTTGCATAAACTGCATTATTTTGAGTTTTAAATCGTGTTTTTACTGCTGCGCTGAATATGATCGTGTCTTTTTGAAATACTTCATTCAACTCGTTAAACACTTCACTAAAATCACCAATTCTAAATAAAAAATAAAAAAGAGTAGCAAAGAGTAGCAAAGAGTAGCAAAGAGTAGCAAAGAGTAACAAAGAGTAACAAAGAGTAACAAAGAGTCAAAAAAAAAAAAAAAAAAAAAAAAAAAAAAAAAAAAAAAAAAAAAAAAAAAAAAAAAAAAAAACGCCACATCTTTTAGCCATACACGGTAAAAGGTACACGTTTGACTAAAGTTCGGTCTATCTTCAAATGTATGCTTACTAGATCATTCAAAAGTAATAAGAGTATAGTGCTTCCACCGTCATTTGGACATTTTTTTGAAATCATTGGTCGTTTATTTTGATCCCTTCATTTTACTTTTATAATGAGCCATAACATGAACACGCAGTTTTTTTTATGAAAACGGTACTGATGAAATACGTGATAAGCAAGGTCAAGAAGCACCAAGTTATGTCGAGGATAAATCATTGCGCTTGAAAGTTTGACAGATCTTCGAAAGTATATAAAAAACCAGGACATCCAAATTAAAGCAAGATCGTCAGACGGTACTGAGATGAAAGAGGCTGAGCCTAAGAAGGAGAGAGATCTTGCTTTAATTTGGATGTCCTGGTTTTTTATATACTTTCGAAGATCTGTCAAACTTTCAAGCGCAATGATTTATCCTCGACATAACTTGGTGCTTCTTGACCTTGCTTATCACGTATTTCATCAGTACCGTTTTCATAAAAAAAACTGCGTGTTCATGTTATGGCTCATTATAAAAGTAAAATGAAGGGATCTCAGTAACGACCAAACAAAAATTTACAAAAATGACCAAATGGATTTTCAAAAATTACTTTTTTGGCAAGAAGAGTCTAAAGTGCTTCATCATGATTGTCTAATTTTAGACCAAAAATTCTGTATCGCGTATTTAAACTCAGTCGTGTGGAAGTGTGAAATGAGGTGATGCACACATTTATTTTTAAGTTCTGCGGCGTGGCCTTTTATTCGAAACAGATTTTTTTTCTTTTCCCTTTTTTTTTTGTGTATCAAAAAGGAAGATTTTTCACATCCTCCTCACTATTGTAAAAACTTCTTATTCATTTGGTATACCTGACGAAAAGAAGTCGATTAATAAGCAACAAAGACAAGAATTCGCACATCAAATCTCCTACATACTACATTCATTACAAAACACAAAAACAACTTAAAAAAAATACAACAAAATTAAAATGAGTGGACACCCGTTTACTTACTCATCTGCACCGCTTCGACGTGTTGATGCTGTCCAATTTGGTATTCTTTCTCCCGAAGAAATTGTAATACGTTAGGAGAAACCTTGTAACTCGGATCCTAACTGTTATACTTTTTTTTAAAAAAAAAACAGAAAGCAATGTCTGTGGCTAAGGTCGAGTTTCCCGAAATCTACGAAGAGGGTACTCAAAAGCCTAGAAATGGTGGCTTGCTTGATCCTCGATTGGGTACCATTGATCGTAACTATAAGTGTCAAACATGTGGTGAAGGTATGGCCGAATGTCCGGGACACTTTGGACATATTGAACTGGCTAAACCTGTCTATCATATTGGTAATGTGCAATGGACATGTGTATGTTTTCAGATGTTTATTGAATTTGCATTTGTTAGGTTTTTTGACTAAAGTAAAGAAAATACTTGAATGCGTCTGTTTTCACTGTTCCAAACTTAAAGTTGATCAAGTAAGCAATGCTCTGCTATTGTGTATAAACTTTTTTTTAAAAAAAAATCCGTTTACTAGTCCAATCCTCGCTTTGAAAGAGCCAAAAGGATTAACGATAAAAAAGTCAAGCTCAATGCTGTGTGGGATATTGCTAAAACCAAAATGACCTGTGAAGGAAGTGAAGAAGAGGACGGCATAGATGGCAAAGAGGAATTTAACAGTGGTAAGCGCAAAACGAACCATGGAGGCTGTGGTTATAAGCAACCGCTTATCCGAAAAGATGGATTGAAGCTTTATGCCCAATTTCGTGCTAGTGCTGGAGACGTAAATTATATTTTTACCATTTAACAAAACTAAATCAATCATTCTTTAGGATTCTGGAAACGAAGGCAAACAGATTTTAACTGCAAACAAGGTTATGCAAATCTTGAAAAATATTCCTGATCAAGATATAAGAGATATGGGTTTGTCTGAAGAATTCGCAAGACCTGAATGGATGATGTTGACCGTACTTCCTGTTCCTCCTCCACAAGTTCGTCCTTCAATTCAAATGGACGGTACTAGCAAAGGTGAAGACGATTTAACGCATAAGCTATCGGATATATTGAAAGCAAACGCCAACGTTAAACGTTGTGAGTCAGAAGGTGCTCCTGTCCACGTTGTAACCGAGTTTGAGCAGCTTTTGCAGTTCCATATTGCCACTTACATGGATAACGATATTGCTGGTCAGCCACAGGCATTACAGAAATCAGGAAGACCTGTAAGTTTTGTCACTGAATTTTTACAATAGTTACTAACTTTAAAAATAATAGCTTAAATCCATTCGTGCTCGTCTTAAGGGTAAAGAAGGTCGTCTCCGTGGTAACCTTATGGGTAAGCGTGTGGATTTTTCTGCTCGTACTGTTATTACTGGTGATCCAAATCTTGCTCTCGATCAAGTCGGTGTACCTCGTAGTATTGCTCGTAACTTGACATACCCTGAAATTGTTACACCCTACAACATTGACAAGCTTCAACAATTGGTTCGTAATGGTCCTTTAGAACATCCCGGTGCAAAATATGTACTTCGTGATAACGGAGAACGTATCGATCTTAGATACCGTAAAAGAGCAGGAGAAATACCGTTGCAATATGGCTACAGAGTTGAAAGACACATTAATGACGACGACGTGGTTATCTTTAATCGTCAACCATCTTTGCATAAAATGTCCATGATGGGTCATCGCGTCAAGGTCATGCCCTATTCTACCTTCCGTCTAAACTTGTCAGTAACATCACCTTATAATGCTGATTTTGATGGTGATGAAATGAATTTGCATGTTCCTCAATCTTTGGAAACTCGAGCTGAAATCACAGAAATTTGTATGGTTCCTAAACAAATTGTCTCTCCTCAGTCAAACAAACCTGTCATGGGTATCGTACAAGATACGCTCTGTGGTATTCGTAAGTTCACATTAAGAGACTGCTTTCTATCCAAGGATTTGGTGATGAATATTGTTATGTGGGTTCCTTCTTGGGACGGATATATACCACCACCCGCTATTCTTAAACCTAAGCCTTTATGGAGCGGTAAGCAAATTATTTCTATGGTTATTCCCAAAGGTATCAACTGTCAAACTTTTCATTCTACGCATCCTGATGGTGAAAGCACTTTAATATCTCCCGGAGATACGCGTGTTATTATTGAAAACGGCGAAGTTATCTGTGGTATTGTATGTAAAAAAACAGTGGGTACCTCAAATGGTGGTATAGTCCACACGATCATGAACGAACTTGGTTCAGAAGCAGCCAAGGATTTCTTAAGTGGTACTCAGCGTGTTGTTAATTACTGGTTACTTCAAAACGGCTTTAGTATTGGTATTGGTGATACCATTGCGGATAAGGTCTCTATGGAGACAATCACGAACATCATTTCTCAAGCCAAACAGCGTGTACAGGAAGTAATTATCACTGCTCAACAAGATAAACTGGAAGTTCAACCTGGTATGACACTCAGAGAATCATTCGAAGCCAAAGTCAATCAAACCTTGAACAAAGCTCGTGATGACGCTGGTAAAATGGCTCAAAACAGTTTGAAGGAAGAAAACAACGTCAAACAGATGGTTATCGCCGGATCTAAAGGTTCTTTTATTAATATTTCTCAAATGTCTGCATGCGTGGGTCAACAGAACGTGGAAGGTAAACGTATTCCTTACGGATTTAAGTTCCGTACTTTGCCTCACTTTTCCAAGGACGATCATAGTCCTGAAAGTAGAGGTTTCGTCGAAAACTCATATTTGAGAGGTTTGACTCCCACTGAATTCTTCTTTCATGCTATGGGTGGTCGTGAAGGTCTTATTGATACAGCTGTCAAAACTGCAGAAACCGGTTACATTCAACGTCGTTTAGTGAAGGCATTGGAAGATGTAATGGTTAAATATGATGGTACTGTCCGTAACTCACTTGGTGATATTATTGAGTTCTGCTATGGTGAAGATGGTATGGATGCTGGTACAGTTGAATCACAAAAGTTCCATTCTATTAGATGCAGCTACACAGAGTTTGAAAAGCGCTACAAGGTTGATGTAATGAGAGGTGGATTTAAAAAGGGTTGTCTTAGTTTCGCTGTGCGTCAAAAGGTAGAAGGTAGTGAAGAAGCACAAGTTTATATGGAGCGAGAATTTGCGCAATTAGTGAAGGATCGTAAAAAACTACAGACAGTCATCTTCAAGAGTGGTGAAGACAAATGGCCACTACCCGTCAATCTTTCTAGATTGATCACCAACGCTTTACAGATTTTCCATATCGACCCTCGAAAGCCGTCCGATATTCATCCATTACAAATTATTGAAGGCCTTGATGGAATTGTTCAGCGTCTACATGTTGTTCGTGGCAAAGACAAAATTTCTGCTGAAACCCAAAAAAATGCGACTATGTTGTTTGGTATTTTACTTCGCTCGACATTTGCTACAAAGCGAGTTATTGAAGAATATCATTTAACATCACAAGCATATGACTGGTAACATTTTTTTGTAGATATAAAGAAACATATTTAACTTCTTATGTTAGGATTCTTGGAGAAATTGAATCTCGCTTTTTGCAATCAGTTGTTGCACCAGGAGAAATGGTTGGTACAATTGCCGCCCAGTCTATTGGTGAACCAGCTACCCAGATGACATTGAATACTTTCCATTATGCAGGTGTATCTAGTAAGAACGTAACACTTGGTGTGCCTCGTTTGAAGGAAATCATCAATGTTGCAAAAAATATCAAAACACCCCGTCTCGAAGTTTGGCTCGATGCTGAAAAATCTCATAATATTGAATTGGCTAAAGCAGTGCAAGTCAAACTTGAACATACCACGCTTCAAAAATTGGCCTCTGTTGCAGAAATCTACTATGACCCTGATCCACGACAAACTGTTATTACTGAAGATAGCGAATTTGTGGATACCTACTATTCTCTTGAAGATGAAAATTCACCTTTGCTCACTCGAGTTTCACCTTGGTTACTTCGTCTTGAATTGAATCGTGCTATGATGGTTGATAAAGGTATCAATGTAACTGAAGTTGTACAAAAAATTTCGGAAGAATTTAGACAAGATCTTCATGTTATGGGTAGTGATGATAACTCAGAAAAGCAAGTTATCCGTTGTAGAGTCATGTTGGATGAAAATGCAAAGATGGCTGAAGGTGATGATGAGAGCAAGGCTGAAGAAGATACCTTCCTTCGTAAATTAGAATCAAGTATGTTGAATTCTATCAACCTTTGCGGTATACCTGGAATTAAGAAAGTGTATATTGTGGAACGAAAAAACACAATTCTCAATGACAAGGGAAGCTTTGAAACAACTACAGAATGGGGTCTTGATACAGATGGTACCAATTTACAAGAAGTAATGTGTCAGGAGGGTGTTGATGAAACAAGAACTTATTCAAATAACACTGTTGAAATTATGGAGGTCCTTGGTATTGAAGCCACTCGTAAGGCTCTTCTTAAGGAACTGCGTAACGTTATTGAATTTGATGGTTCTTATGTCAATTACCGCCACTTGGCACTTCTTTGTGATGTTATGACAAACCGCGGTCATCTCATGGCCATTACTCGTCACGGTATTAACAGAGCTGAAACTGGTGCTTTGATGAGATGTTCTTTTGAAGAGACTGTAGAAATTCTTATGGAAGCTGCTGCTGTTGGAGAACTTGATGATTGTAGAGGTGTCGCTGAAAACATTATGTTGGGTCAAATAGCCCCTCTTGGTACAGGGGAATTTGCTGTGGTATTGGATGAAGAGTTGTTGCAGACAGTCCCTCAAGATCATAGACAGAACTTACAAATGGGTGTGACAGGCGATGTGGCTGGTTTTGCTACTCCTGGTCCAGGTTACATGACACCTGGTATGGCCACCCCATATGATACCCGCTCCCCTGACTGGGCTGACTTTTCGCATCCCTCTTCTCCCTCAGAACCAATGTTTTCCCCTATGGGCAATACAGGCGCAGCTGGCATTACTAGCCCTTGGCGTGGCGATCTTAGTCCTTATGCACAAAGTCCAGGCTACTCTCCTACTTCTCCAGGTTATTCACCATCCAGTCCAACCTATGCTGCCTCCCCGGGCTACTCACCTACCAGCCCATCTTATTCTCCAACAAGTCCAAGTTATTCCCCAACAAGTCCCAGTTACTCCCCTACAAGTCCAAGCTATAGTCCTACTAGTCCAAGCTACAGTCCAACAAGTCCTAGCTATTCACCTACAAGTCCAAGCTATAGTCCTACAAGCCCAAGCTATTCACCCACCAGTCCTAGCTACTCGCCTACTAGTCCTAGCTATAGTCCAACGAGTCCTAGCTATTCACCCACCAGTCCTAGCTATAGTCCTACCAGTCCAAGCTATAGCCCCACTAGTCCTAGCTATAGTCCTACCAGTCCAAGCTACAGTCCTACTTCTCCTAGCTATAGCCCTACTTCTCCTAGCTATAGCCCTACTAGTCCCAGTTACAGTCCTACAAGCCCTAGCTATAGCCCTACCAGTCCTAGCTATAGCCCTACTAGCCCTAGCTACAGTCCTACCAGTCCTAGCTACAGCCCCACTAGTCCCAGTTACAGTCCTACGAGCCCTAGCTACAGTCCTACGAGCCCTAGCTACAGTCCTACAAGCCCAAACTATAGCCAAAATTCAACAAATAACAAGAAATCATGGTCTTAGTTGTTATTTTTTTTTTAAAAAAAATAAAGCAATAAAAAGGTATAACCTTAGCTTTGTAAAGCTCATAGTACAGTCGTTCCACTGCCAATTCAAATAAAATTGGGGGATTTTCCGAAAAAAAAATTTTAAGGTTCAATTCGTAGATTGTGAGTAACTAATCTCACAATTTTATTGAAAATTATTATGCTAAATATGAATATGGTTTAAACACTTAATAATCTGATTCTTAGAGTGTTTTCGAGATGCTGGATTGTTACTTCGTTCGCAGCACTAACAATTTTACTGTGCAGTAACTCGGTTACTTTTAACCTCTTCTCAAGATTTTATTTTACATAAGTTTAGACTTGTGAACAGAGCGGTTATCCGTGACGAGATAAAAACCCTTTCATATGATCTATAATACCCAAAATGTCGAGGAGTTCGCTAATAAACTTTGAGTACTCCGAAGGTCAAGACCCTTCTAAAGGAACCACTTCTGGCTAGTATGTAAAGTACAATAGTGATACGGCAGCATGTCAATAAGAGAACACAATATTCTACTTTTAGTCTTACGCGTTTAATCACACAGCGTAACAATGTAACAAAAAATACATGTATGAAAGAGTTTTATTTTGGTTTAGTAGAGATTTTACAAACAATACACAATAAAGTTGCTAAAATGAAGGAGCAGCATAAGTAATAAAAAAAAAAAATATTCACAATCTGTCATTTAAAAATACATCCTCCAAAGATAAAGGGCTTTTTAAATCTGCTAAATAATCCTTTGTTCAATCCTAATGTGTAACAATTTGACCAACTCATTGTTTCTTGTAAATTACTTCTTTTTTTTTATGAAAGGAATATCAATGGTTTGTCGTATTTCAACAAGTATTGGCAAGGTAATTTCTATTGACTTGTTTGTTTTGGGAATGTAGAGAATATCTGAATTTCTTCCGTCAAAGATTGACGAGACATTCACACAAACTACAATAGTTGGAATAAAAAACTATTTGACAAAGAATAAACTTACTTGGAAAGCGTTATAATTTGGTCCAAAGAGAGAGGCAACCAAACACCATATAATTTCACCAATGGCAGCATATTCTGATTGAATTGAAAAAAAAAATAGGAGGTCTTTTTATTTCTTTTTCTGATGTTTCATTGTTTTCAGTAATAAGAGCGTACGTATCTCTTAGTGAGTGACCAACGCGTGATATTTTCTAGATTAACAATTATTCGGAAAGATGATGTAAAAAAAAATGCACGAAAGATTACCAGCTTCGTATAAAACTTCTTCCTTTACTTGGCTTAAGTATACTCACGAAAGTGATAAGATGGACATGGCAATTTTTTATGTGAAGCTGGTCCCCTTATTTTTATTTTAAAGTCCACGGATTTTTTCACAAAATCCTTGAACGACTGTATATTGTCTTTTTTCGTATTTTTTTTTAAAAAAAAATGCGTACGAAACTACTGACAATAATGTTAAGTTTATTTAACAGCACTATTTACGGGAGGAAACAGTTATTTTAACATTTGAATTCAAGGTTGACATCTATAGGATGAGATGCACTCAGTTGTGGACGCTGTGAGTATTTATCTTTCAAAATTTGTCGGATGTTGTTCAAAAGTTTGTAATAAGATTGATCTGGGTCTTCACGAAGTGTTGCTAAAATGATGTTAAATTTCACTTTTTTTTTTTTTTTTTTTTTTTTTTTTTTTTTTTTTTTACTTGTCAAAGCATAACTCATAGCACCTGTAGCCCGACCTGCTTCTTTGGCATCCGCAGATGTCTGATCATCTTTACAGCCAGAAAACATGATCACATCAGCTAAAGATGTGTTTCTTTCGCGAACTTCATCTGACACTTGACGAGACTCCATGATTTCTTTACCAAGCGATAAAATGGAGCTCAATGCGCCTTCTCTGTCCCCAGATGCATATAACATACCAGCGGATAAGAATCCCATACCAGCATGCTTGAAAACATTGTTATCTTTGATTTGTCCTTTAGTGGAATAAATATAGGGTAAATCAAGAACTGTCCCTGAATGACAACTATCAAAGATGGCAGTCAATCGACAGCCTTTGGGAAGAGGCCTCACCATTATTTCGTGCATATCCTATACCAAACCACAATTAGTCCTTCCTTTAATTTATAAAAAAGAACGCTTTCCTTACATCGTCGATAATTTGACCAGACTGACCTTCGAAGCTTTCAAAGTCCAAAGGATAGATTGTTTCGTCATATCCATCATCTTCATCGCCATCTAAATCGGCTACTCTACCGCCATGACCACTGTAGTGAAAGAAAAATCTAGTTTCAAAAGAGTAAACATTTGGTCTAAAAAGTACAGTTATGCTATTTCTTACGAATCGTTAGGTTCTGCGTCATGAACAAGCCAATTCATAGCAGAAAGGATATTTTCTCTTGTAGGTGAAAACTTGGGATCCTCTTGATCATCAGTCAAAATAACCATGTCTTCCTATTTAAAGTATAATATTTTAATTTCTGTCATTTTCTTCCTTTTCACTTCTTTTTTTTTTTTTACCTCATTAAAGTTGTACAAGGATGTCAAAAATCTTTTGATATTTTGTACGTCATTAATACACCCTTTTATAGGAAGTATTAGTAAACGCTCAATAGAGTTTCATATACACACATACCGTCCAATTGGTTCTTGGTACCAAGATAATTTATTCCAATTAACAATGCTCTCTTTTTGCCCTCACCTATATTATTCTAGTATGAATTTTCACCAGCTATTTTTTTTTTATAAAAAAAAAAAGGATGTGTGTAACTTACAGTTAGAAAGTTCAAAACTTGAAAGTTTCTCATGATTTACAGTTGGGTCAATATGCAAATACACATTGCTCTCTTCATCATCATCTTCATGACTAACCAACCCACCATATCGTACTATTTTTATAGTTATTATTCACTTTGAGCTCTTTTTTTTTTTTTTATCAATTCTTTACCTGGATTGGGACCTGGATTATGCTCTGTATCAGGGGGTTGAGGATAATTAGGATTTGGGTTACTGTAATCCTCTGGAGTGAAAGCGGGGTCTAGACTATCACTATGAGAATGTTTTTGTGAAAAAGAATGTTCATTTTCAGTTGAGGTCTATTGATATTATTTTAGCCAAAGAGAACGCGTAAAATAATTTAACAATGTATTCTTTTTTTTTTTTTTTTTACATAAGAGTAAGAATGAGAAGAATAAGATTGTTTATATTCATAGTTATTGTTCTCTTCCTCCGGGTATTCGTCTCTATCCATTGGATTTTATTAACAAAAAAAAAAAAAAAAAAAATGGGGGGGGAAAAAAGGAAAAAAAAAAAATGCTGCTGAATAAACCAAAGCAGTAATGGTCCCTTTGTGTTACACCCGTTTAATTATGTTTTTTTTTTTTTTAGTAAAAAACCGCTCAGGCTAGGCTGAATGTGCGTATGCGTGTATGTGTGTTTGGATGATTCTTTATGGATTAAATATGTTGTTTCCGGGTTGCATTTGAACTTCATCAAATAACGAGGTTAACATTGCTGTTGAAAAAAAAATCAGTGGAAAGCATAAAATCAGTGTGTGTGTGTGTGTGTATGTGTGTTTTTACCTTGCCAGTTATCGTCATCTCCTATGAATGGAGCAGCAGTTGAAGCAAACAAAGATTGCCACGCAGCAGTTGACGCATTATTCGGGGCAAACATATCAGATTCCGACAAAGGTATAGAATTGCCGGCACTGCTTGTATTCACATTGCTTTCCCAATTTGAAACAATTGTATGCATACTCATAGCAGATGATTGACCAGGCTTTAATGTGCTATAAGGGTCGTTATTCGTTGAATGGCTTCTTGAAACAAAATTGGATGGTCTTGATCCCTCCTTATTTACACCTGTAAGATCCATAATAGCCTGTAGTATATTTAATATATTCTTTTGAGCATTGCTTATGTTGTTTATCAATGGCTTAATACACTCTTCTACGGATATTTGTATGTAATCTCTTGATAAATTGGCTAATTCAGGATTCGGATTGGTTGAGTTATACAGATGAATGAGCGAGGCTTGGAATACAGCATATCCTAAGAAAGTGTCAATAACACGCATACCCATAAAAGCATATGATATATACTTACCAGCAAAATTCCAACCAAAGTGCGCAATTGTTGTGGGAGATAATATTCTCGCTATGTCAATGATGCTCTTGGCTGATGCTGCGCAGCTTTCGGTCGCCATGCTAAAAAGTTCGGGTAATATTTCGTCCTTATTTGACACTAGAAATGTTCGATGAAGCAGAATAAGAACCACATGATAACACATCATCAAAGGGCCTGCTTTGTCTATACAAGTGATTTTGGATGCTACAGTTGTTTCCGGGTCGATTCGTAGGTGAGGAGGTAAATCAGCAGACCAATCATTTAACATAGCATGAATGCTTTGTACCGTATGGTACATGTGTATACTTTTGTGTCCACGGGCTTTTGCTTTGGGAGAGCATATACGAGAAAGTATTTCACCTAGAATTCCAGAAAGCTTGATAAAATTTACAAAAACGGAGTAGTCTTTGCCACCTTCCTCAACATCAGGTAATTCAATATCACAATCAGCATCAGAAATAGCCAAGGGTCTGCCCATACAAGCGCAATTCCATCTATCTGTTATATATACACAGTACCATAATCGCTTGCGAGACTCTATCATCTCTTTTGTAAGCGGTAACTTTTCCATTGTTCTGTGTAGTCCTAATTCCTGTGCCTAAAAAAAAAAAAAAAAAAAAAAAAAAAAAGTAAGAAAAATAATAATTCTCTTTTATATAAAGCTTACCATTCTAATAGCCATACCTCCTCTTACCCAGTTTGTATGGAATGTTTTATATGTATTGGGGTATGTGCAAATTAGCACCAATGCTTGAATAGTGGCATATCTTGGTGTTAAGTATTCCAATTTTATAATTTTCGAGACATGTACCCATAACACGTTGCAAATATGATCGCGATCAACGTTGTAATTTTTGTATATAGGATCTTGAACAGATAGAATTGAGCTTGTATGGGCCCAAATAGCATAAGTTAAGATGGTAGCCGGAGGAGGTTGGGTACAACCTTCATAGGCATCCATAAAGGATTGTTTTTCTACCACAGGCAAAGTACTATGATCAATCTCAAAGAATCTTTAATGAGGACGTAAATACCGATTTGCAAGAACTGACTTCTCTCCCTTCCTCCTCTCTTACCTTTTTACAAGCTCATCCAAAAATCCTTTGGGTGCAATATTAGGATTGATATATGATCTATCAGTTTCCACTTGACCAACATGCTCAGCCAAAGTTTTGTCACAAACCAACATCACATCATTATCCGCGGTATTGATTTTACGAAACGCAATAGGGCCTGTGTTTTCTGCTCCTGTGACACTTGAAATTCTTGGGAACTGCTCCATTCTTTCAACCACTTCTTTATCACTCGATAGGATATCTCTAACTAAATAATAGCCTGAAGAACTTCCCAGAAAACTCGCTGTTTTGCAGTACTCGAGTGAGGTTGGCATTTGCACCGGCAAATCATCTTTTCTTTTTCTAAGTGGCTCCTCTATTTCCGGACGCCCTACATTTGAATGAGGATGATCATTACTCTGGATATTTCCTAACAGGCTCTCCATCTTTTTCAATCGATTTTCAAGGCTTTCAATGTAACTATTTTCACCCGGTTTGTGTAAGTCAAATCGTTGCATAAAATATATGTTACACTTTACCCTTTGGGCGGTCCTCTTTTTTTGGTTGTCTATTTTCCTAAAAGGTTAGTTTTAATTTCCATTTAGAAATAACAAACATACATCGTTAAAGGTACACTCCCAACCATACTGTATACATGTTTTACATTTTTTTGTATCATCTGCGTCACATCTTTATATTTGAATATAAAAAAAAAACCCGTTTTCAGCTGTAATACCTACTTTGTTTTTTTGCGTCTACAAATGTCGCCTATTTGGATAATGTTTGAACAATCTTTATTAAATCACAATTGTCTTACAAGCTCGACTAATCCTTGATCTTTTATTTTCTGGAGCCCTGGTACTTGAAGGTGAAAATGAGGGCATCGAAGAAGAATAGGATGGACTGAGATTATCTTCATTTCTCCAAGACATTGCACTAGAATTAATTGAAATGTTATGCATGTTAAACAGAAAAAAAAAAAAAAAAAAAAAAATGATAGCTCTGGCTTAGAAATCAAAAAGAAAGATTAAAAGGAAAAATGATTTGCCCGAAAAGTGAACCATTTTACCGTGTAAATCTAGAACTTCTGACGGAATTTTTTTTTTTTTTTTTTTTTTTCAATTTTATTCATGCAATATTTAGCTTTTAAACAGCCAGTTTTCTCACTTTAAGACAAGACAAAGCATCACTCGATTTTTTTTTTTAAAAAAAAAGTAATTTTGTATTCTCTAAAAATCCAAAAGCAATAATATTCGGTCTTTAAACAAAAGCATAAATTTTTCCATTTCAAGTTTTGTCTATTTCTATCAAGTATCTACTTTATTGAAATTAAAAAAAAAAAAAAGGCTCAAGCTATATTTTACACGCTTAAATGTACTCATAGTGTTTATTTTAATTGTCGTAGTTGTTTTTCTTAATAAAAAGGATTCATCAGTAGTCAGTTCTTGTTATCATGACTGCTTTCATACATTGGTTCATTAGTGATTTTCTTTTTTATTCTTTATTCTTTATTCGATCATCAAAGTATTCAGTCAATCTCTTGTCCAACCAACAAGCATCTACTGCCACTCTCCAGTCCTCGAGTCCTCCAAGACTACCACTTCTGTGTATTAATTCCAACGCTTGTATATTTCATCTATTACTTTGATCAAGTAAAAAACTGTTAGGAAGCAAAAAAAAAAGAAAAAAAAAAAAGGACAGGTAATAAGCAAGACGAGAATAGACGGGCGGTCTTCATTTTAAACCGCACTTAAGGTTCATTTTTTTTTTTTTTTTTGATGAGAAGTAAACGTTGGCTGTTGTATTTTTCATTTTTACGATTTTACTTCTAACTTTGGGTATCTTATTTCTTTTGGTCATAACTATATACATCTTTAATTATACAATATTTTAAATGAAAATAAATCTAGTTATATTATACTTCTCAGACAGATGAAATAAAAAGAAGTGCTTTGAAAAATAAAAAATAAAAATTAAAAAAAAAAAAGGAGACGCACATTTGTGTTACATGTACAGCTTATAAAGTTACAAACAAAACTAAGAAAAATGTTTTGAACATTTTTTAGTTTTTTTTTTTTTCATTTGAAGTTTGATTGGGAGTTCACACATGGGGAACTATTATTTATATGGCAAAACGAGCTTGTTCGGCGTTGGAATACCACTACGCCTCGCCACCACCCCCCGGAATGGGCGGATGCTCCGGGAACATCGAGGGTAAAGAAAAACTCTAGCTGGCTTTTACCCCTTTTATACATGTGAAAACCTTGTTTTTTGCAACTTGTGGTTTTTTTTCCCTGTGTATGTTGGCTTTTAAAAGTATCAAAAATAAACAGTTTTCGTTGCTTTCTTCAATGATAAATACATTTATCTATGCTTGAAGAAGGCTTTACAAACCAAAAAAAATGGCTTTAAGTATTAAAATAACCCAAATACATTGGTAACATCATTACAGCCAATGAAAAACAAAGAGTCATGTCATCGTTTAGTGGAATTCTGTCAAGCATAGGCAAAACGCGTGGGTGGTACAATAAAAAAATAAGCCCAAGCCTAAAGATTCAAAATGAGGGGACTAAAGTACATTGGTCATCTTTTTTAAATACTTGCAAAAGTAAAATAAAAAAAAAACTAGAATTTTTCAAGCCAAAACTCATAAAATTAAAGCAAAAAACAAAAAAAAAAAAAAAAAAAAAAATGCCTTCATCAAAGTTTATATATGAGAAAAGAATTATCACATGAAGATGTGTAACCTTCCCAAACCAAAAAGAGTGATAACATTTTTAGACCGTTTTCAAGCCGACTTTTGACCAGACCAGATTTTCATAAGGTAAATGCTTACTACGTTCGTAATACATTAGTGCCACACAAACCTTACCCGAAGCCTTTGAACGATCTTTAGACGTTCACCTCAACTTTTAAATAGAAATAATTACCCTTAAATACTACATTCATTTACTACAATTAAAATCGTAGGATTATATTCAGGCTTTTAGTAAGATCTTACGATTCTTTGCTCCCGTAGTGTAAAATGACCAGCTGTGTTTATACTTTTTGAGCAATCTGTAAAACCCGGTAATAAGTAAGACTTCAGTATTTTACACAAATCAAATGCAGAAATCTTTGTTTTTGGTCATGTTTTTTTTTTTTTTTTTTTTTTTTTTTTTTTTTTTTTTTTTTTTTTTT
>JNDS01002439.1:0-15281 GCA_000697035.1 Rhizopus stolonifer B9770
CCAATTCCGATACCCAAAGCAACAGTTCTGTCCTTGGCCTTACCACTGGCATCTTGGTAGACAGCGAATGAAGAGTTGATACCACGACCTTCTTGGAAGAGACGACGGACAGTGAAACCGGAACCCTTGGGTGCAACAAGGATAACGTCAACACCTACATATAATATGTAAGTCACCTTTTTTTTTTTTCGCGATTTTTCTTTTAATATTTACCTTCAGGAGGGACAATATCGGTTTGATCCTTGTAGACGATAGAGAAACCGTGAGAAAAGTAAAGAGTCTTACCGGGAGTAATCAAGGGCTTCATTTGAGGCCAGATTTCCTTTTGGTAAGCATCGGACAAGAGGTTCATAACAACAGTACCCTTATCAACAGCATCAAGAACGGGGAACAAGTTCTTACCAGGAACCCATCCTTCATCAATAGCTTGTTGGTAAGTCTTACCCTCACGTTGACCAATAATAACATTGACACCATTATCACGCAAGTTCAAGGCTTGACCACGACCTTGGGGACCGTAGCCCAAAACAGCAATAGTATCATCCTTGAAAGTCTCGAGTAATTTTTCCTTAGGAACATCAGAACGTTCATAAACAGTTTCTTCAGATCCACCAAAGTTTAAAGTTTTGAATCCACGAACTTGAGAAGCAATCTAAAACATTATTTAGTTGTTGGTTTTTTCTTTTTTTTTTTTTGGGTCCTAATTTACCATAGGCTTGACAGCAGCAGGAGTTTGTCTCATAGCCAAAGTAGGCATGGAACGAATGGTGGGACGAGAAGCACGAGCAGCGGTACGAAGAGCAGTGGCAAAAGCACGAGAAGCCATAATGGATTGGTTTTGAAAAAGAAAAAAAAAATGAAAATGAACGGAGAGTTGAGGATATTTATATAGGCTACTTTTTTTTTAAAAAAAAAGTTACTCATCTTTATAAATTAAATCGTCCAATGAAATCTCGCGTCTTCTTATCTTTGATCAATGCAAATGGTCCTTCTTGAGATTTGATTGGTGTGAGTCATTTATTACCAGTTCGTGTCAAGGTTTAAGACGAGTTAGCTATTCGCTGCTGGAATTCAATTTCGTGTTACATGTCATTCTACTATCTTTGGGAACTCTTTTAATTTCACTTGTTTAAAGAAGAAGAACAAATGATAGTTGTTTTGATTCAAGTTGAAATATAAAATAGCCTATAAAGATTTTTTTCTATAATTTTTTTTTATTGTTAATCGTTAGAATCAAAGAGGAATATTAAACTGAATTTGAATAAAATACCAATGATCTTACTCGGCATTAAACTTGATAAAAAGGAGCGATTTTTATAATAGTGATGAAAAAGAACTTGATGTATATATATAGTCATTATTATCTTTTCCCTTCTTCTTTTTTTTAATAAATAAATGGCATCTTTTGTTTATAATTGTCTTAGGTTCTTTTTTACTCTTTTAACAGGCTTATTCTTTCGAGAAATCAAAGTTTGGTAAGCGTCCACAAGGTCTTACCAAAAGCCTAATTGTTTAGTGGAGTAAATCATGTACCACTCAGTAAACCATGTATCTTTATTGTTGCACCTCACGCTAATCAGCAAGTAAAGCGTCCATATCATACATGAAACTGACTTATCTTCTATAGATTTATTGATCCTGGTTTGGTCATCATTTCTAATCCACGTTCATTTTCTCCTTTGATGGCTCAAGCTTCTTTTAAAAGAAAAATCATTGGTATCTTTGCTCGACTCTTGAAAGCAAGTAAAGTGTGTTCCAATTGAAAAACCTTTTTTTTTATAATCCAGTTCCTTAGTTCCAGTTACTCGTTCACAAGATCTGGTGATCAAAGGAACAGGAAAATTGATATTTAGCAACAAACGAGTATTGAACGGTCAATTTACTCGTTTTAGTCATGAAATTTCTCCTGGGGATCATCTCTTGCTATCCAAAAAGATTTCAATCAGAGTAGATCAAGTGTTATCTGATACACAATTAAAACTAAAAGAGGAATTGTCAGAAGAGGCCATATTTAAACTAATCCAATCAGGTCAGTTTAAAATCATGCCTCGTGTGGATCAAATGGTCTTGTTTGAAAAAGTAAATGAAAGGTTAAAATTGGGCGAATGTTTGGTGATATTTCCAGAAGGTGGAAGTCATGATCGTTCAGAGATGCTCCCATTAAAAGGTGGGACTGAAACTATCAAAAATAACAACCAACTTGTATTTATAGCTGGATTTGCTATGATGGCTTTAGGTGCGATGGCAGAAAATGAAGATCTTGACTTAAAAATCATTCCAATTGGTAATATTTACATATATTGATTATTACAATAACAACTCTTTTTTTTTTTAAAAAAAAAAAAGGCTTGAATTATTTTCATCCTCATCGATTCAGATCTCGTGCGGTTGTTTCTTATGGCCCACCTGTCCTTATTCGACCTGAATGGATTCAAGCGTATCAGAAAGGAGGACAAGCTAAACGTGAGGCAGTGGCTTTGCTTTTAGAAGCAGGTTACCATGGTCTCAAGGGCGTCACTATCAATGCGCCTAACCATAATATGCTCACGGTAATCACATATACACACATATTTTAGAAATAAAAAACATATTTTTATTAGACAATAGCTACAGCTCGACGATTGTACAAATCCAAGCACAAATTAACAATTGATCAAGTAGTTGATTTAAATCGTCGATTCCTTTTGGGTTACAAGCACTTTGAAAATGATCCAGGATTACTCGATTTGACAGAACGTGTCAAGGCTTATAGCAATACACTCAAATATTATGGATTATGTGATCATCAAGTCATTAAAACGCAAATACCTTTTTCTGCGGCTTTTCTCGTCTTGATCTTTCGTCTATTCAAACTCTTCTTTTTGTGTCTTGTTGGTTTCCCATCGTAAAAAAAAAAAAAAAAAAAAAAAAAGGCCATCTAGTGAATGATATAGCCTAACATTTCATAGACTTCTCATTCATTCACCTTTACTCATCTTGGTCTTGATTCTCAGTCAAAAGAAACAAGAAGGTAATATAATAAATGAACCGTTAAACTTATAATTAGAGGCATTGGTTGGTTCCTCTGTCAAGATTGAAGCACGTGATGTTTTAGCGACTTGGAAAATCTTGATCACTTCAATTGGTATACTGGCACTCTATGGACTTTATTCATTGATTGTCTTTGTTTATTTTTCATATCATGGTTATGACCATGGCTTATCCTTGGCTTTGTCTATTTGGGTTCTTTTACCTGTTCAATATATGTGTGTGTTGGTGATTGAAAATATGGTTGACATTTACAAGTAAAATATCAGTTGTGTTTTATCCAGATTTGTTAAACTTCGCTCCCCCCCCCCTCTCTCTCTCTCTTTTGTTATTAGATCACTCAAACCACTCTATATGTCCTTGAGTAACCCGGATGGATCGTTTGAACTTTGGCAGATGAGAAATCACTTGTCAGAAATAGTGACACAATTCGTACAAGAGAAAAACAAATCACGGGCCTTTTGATCAACACATTAATAAATATGAATATTGAAGCCAGGACTGCTTACACACACACGCATATATATATATATATATATATTAGCTTATTGTTTTATTGTTTTATTTTGGGAATCACTTGAATAAAAAAAAATCTTCTGATTTCTGAATAAACAAACAATTGAATTTTGGGAATTTTAAACCAGGTTTTTCGGAACAGTTGAATACAAAGAAGGAGGTGTGTAACCACTCCCTTTTTAATTTACTCTTTCTCTCTTTTTTTTTTTCTCTCTTCGTCTTCTTAGTCTTTTTGAAAGAAACAAAACATCATTCACAACAATTTTTCTCCTTCTCTCTTTCTCTCGCTCTCTTCTTTTTTTTTTTTTTTTTTGAATTTAGAAAACACAAAAAATACGCCGTCATCTCTATAGTCTGTGAATAATGAGTGGTGGAGGCAACATTAAAGTAGTCGTTCGATGTCGACCGTTGAATTCAAGGGGTAAAAAAAAAAAAAAAAATTAGAATGAGAAAAACTAAAAAAAAAAAAAAAAAAAAAAAAAAAAAAAGAACTTGCGAGAGGAGCACAATGTTTAATTCGAATGGAAGGCGATCAGACCATCATTACTCGACCACCCGATCATAAAGCGAATAGTAAAGATACCGAGGATGTAAAAGCATTCACATTTGATAAATCCTATTGGTCATTTGATAAAAAGGATATCAACTATGCCGATCAAGCCACAGTTTATAGTGATTTAGGTGTAGATTTACTCAATCATGCATTTGACGGATATAATTGTTGTATCTTTGCATGTAAGAAAAGTTTTTTTTTTAAAAAAAAAGAAACTAATTTTTTAATAAATAGATGGTCAGACAGGAGCAGGAAAATCTTATTCAATGGTAAGGTATACTATAACAGTTTTTTTTTTTAAAAAAAAAAAAAATAACTTTTTTTAGATGGGATACGGAGAAGAAAAAGGAATTATTCCCATGACTTGTTCGGAACTGTTTGATCGGATCTCCGGTAGTCATGACAACCTGACCTATCGTGTCGAAGTATCTTATATAGAAATCTATAATGAAAAGGTGCATGATTTGCTGAATCCCAAAAATAAGGGGAATCTCAAAGTCCGTGAACATCCCTCGACAGGTCCCTATGTGGAAGATCTCTCCAGGCTGGCTGTCAAATCTTTTGATGATATCAATCATCTGATGGATGAAGGCAACAAAGCTCGTACAGTAGCCGCCACTCAAATGAATGAAACCTCTTCTAGATCGCACGCGGTCTTTACCGTCTTTTTGACCCAAATCCATCTAGATGAAACCACGCAACTCGCAACTGAAAAAGTGGCTAGAATCAGTCTAGTGGATTTAGCAGGAAGTGAACGAGCCAACAGCACAGGCGCCACCGGCGCCAGATTAAAAGAAGGCGCTAATATCAATCGATCCTTGACCACCTTGGGTAAGGTCATTTCTGGCCTGGCTGATCAATCCGTAGCCAAGGGGAAAAAAGCAAAAGAAGTGTTTATACCTTATCGTGATTCAGTAAGCAATATTCCCCTCTCCCCTTCTTCTATCATTTTTTTTTTTTTTTTTTCATAATCATGGGTCTGACTTTTTTAGTAACCCAAACCCCCACCTATATTAGGTCTTGACTTGGCTACTCAAGGATTCATTAGGTGGTAATTCAAAGACGGCCATGATTGCCGCCATCTCACCTGCAGACTATGATGAAACTCTCAGCACACTTCGTTATGCAGACCAAGCCAAAAAAATTCAAAACAAGGCCATCGTCAACGAAGATCCCAACGCAAAGATGATTCGCGAACTCAAGGATGAACTCTCTGTCCTAAGAACCCGACTCCAAGTCTATGCTCCCGAGATTGTAGACGAACTCAACGCCACCAGCGTCCACAAATCGGGACCCTACACACCCAAGCCCTCTATTTCAAACGCGCATCAACTGCTGACCATCATTGACAGCACCGGAAAACAAAAGCAAATGACAAAGCAGCAAGTGGTTGACCAACTTCAGAGCTCGGAAAAGCTCCTGGCCAATCTCCGAGAGACATGGGAAGAAAAACTCAAGAAAACCCAGCAGATACACGTCGAACGCGAAAAATCACTGATGGACCTGGGCATCACCATCGACAGCCG
Organism: Rhizopus stolonifer B9770; assembly: GCA_000697035.1. NCBI lineage: Eukaryota > Fungi > Mucoromycota > Mucoromycetes > Mucorales > Rhizopodaceae > Rhizopus > Rhizopus stolonifer. Next base: position 5,623 of record JNDS01002439.1, read on the forward strand.
AGGGATTTACATGCCAAAGACCGTTCCCTTTATCGTCAACCTTAGCGAGGACCCGCTCATGTCCGAATGTCTCATGTACCAGATCAAGCCCGGTAAATCACGTGTCGGCACACAAGACGGCCAATGCGAGATACGTCTGAGCGGCCTGTTGCAAGAAGAACATTGTTGGTTCGAGTATCATCAGAACACGGTCACGCTTCATCCGACGCAACAGGCCATGACTATGGTCAACGGCCAAAGGATTCAGGAGCCCACGCTACTCAAGAACGGCTACCGGTTGATCTTGGGACACCATCACATCTTTCGGTTCAACCATCCGGAAGAGGTCCGGAGAGAACGCAGCGATCAGCTCAGGGCTAGCACACCCTTCACCGAACGAACTGCCTCGCCCACTGAGATCCACAACGACCCTGAGGAAGCCGCCCATTATTCGACCGACTTTGACGGCCTCAAGGACGACGAGATTGAAAAGCTGTACGACGACATTGGCAAGATCCGGCAACAGCGACAGCAGACACGCGAGGACGAGTTGATGGACAAACGGCTGTCGACGGCAGCCACCATGGTCGACGATGGGAGCGTGTGTACTGAGAGCACGGTGATGACATGCTCGGTCATGCAGGAAAGACTGAAGGATATGGAAGATCAGTACCAGAAGGAGGCCGAGCGACAGTCCAGCTTTTACAAGGCCAAGATGAGACGGGTTTCGCTGATGGGACCCAAGGAGCTCAATCTGAGCAGAGGTGTGATGCAGCACTGGAAGCAATTGCGCTATGTAGCAATGGCAGAGGTGGTCCTGATGCACGCGGTCATCTTGAAGGAGGCGAACGTGATTTCACGCGAGCTGGAAAAGAAGGTGATTTATCAGTTTGCGATCATCGAAGAAGGATTTACGCATTTGAAATCGCATTGGGAAGAGACATCGAGCCTTCAGCAGTTTGAGACAGATCAAGACGAGGCTCTGATCAAGACAACCAAGCCCTGCGTGGGAATTCGGGTGATCGATCGAAAGAACCAGGTGGTCTATCTCTGGTCTCTAGAAAAACTCAAGGAACGCCTGGAAAAAATGACCAAGCTGAGACACTTTATTGATCGACCACAGTACCGAAAGCATTTTAACTTGGAAGACCCGTTTTATGAAGCTCCCCGGCCACGTTATTCGTTTGTAGGCAGCGCCTCGGTCTCGGTTCGGAATCTGGTGGAGCAACAGGCTTATGAGAGTTGCGTTGAGGTTCTTTGTCGGATGACGGGTCAGGTAAAGGGCAAGCTTCGTCTGTTGGTGTCCCCCATTGCACGTTCGGGTACAGAAGATCAAAAGCAGGTGCTCGAGGTTGGACAACAGCTGCTGTTTGAAATACGTCTGCTTGAACTCATAGGCATCAACGAAAGTGAGTTTACGCAGGTCCACGTCCAGTTCCGTCTGTCTTCCTTTGGGGGTATCTCTCCACACTCTGGAGCCGAGCGTCTGTTTGCCACACCGCCTGTCAGTCAATTCAGCACGATACATCTAGACTACAGTCAGACCATGTCCATCTTGATCACTGAGCCCATTCTGAATATCCTGACTTACAAAATGATCCCCTTTGAAATCTACGGCTTAGCCCAGACACGTGCTATTTCCCAATACGAGCGATGGGACGATCAGCGCGAGAAGCCGAGACTGGACGAGATGCTGGCAGACAAACGACCCTTAGAGACAACCGTTGAACGTCGCGCAGAAGAAGAACTGATCTCGGCCGAAAGATTGGATATCCTGGCCTGGATCGAGATGTGTGAACTGTCTCCTAGCGGAGACTACAAGCCTGTACAGGCTGTGACCCAGACCGCGCTCGACCGAGGCGTCTTCTTGCTTAAACAGGGGCTGCAGCGCAAGATCTGCATCACACTCTCACATACTTCGGGACGCCAATTTGTCTGGAACAAGATCACTCGGGCCAGCCTGGGTCAAGTCAGATATCTGGACGGTAAGGGTCGCATCATACCTTCGCCTTTACATGAGGACGTGGCAATTCGGCTGCTCAAGGGACAACGCGTGGAATACAAGAATGATGGAACCAGCGTCCTCCGAGCCGAAGGTTCGTGGGACTCGTCTCAACACGACTGTGTCTTTCTGAACAGACTTACGGATCCAAACACCCGGATCTTGTTGAACCTCACTTGGGAAATCGAGGCAGAAAAATGTCTCAAGCCGATTCAGTGTGGGATGGAGATCGCGGTGCGTATAAGGGATAGAGATGCTACCAATTTCCGAATCTTCAAACTCTTCTCTCCACGCTATCTGTCAAAGTGCAGCGGGGTCTTCTTGGTCCATCTTCGACCGCCTATGACACGACGGGTGAGCCAGCTCTGGCGATTGAACACGGCTTGTAAGTTTGTGCCGGGTGAGGAGTTCTTAGGCTCGTGGCGTCCGAGAGGTGTATCATTGATCAATGATTTTAAGCGGATAAGAGAACGTATTGACCGAAAGGAGCAAGTGTCATGTACATCACAGACCTTGATGTTGCATGCTGCAAGATCTCAGACGAGTCATGGATCTATGACAACAGCCAGAAGCGAGTCTAGCCAATCGCAAAATGAGTTGATTGAAAAGGTGCTTTCGATATGGAAACAAAAATGGGGAACGGATAAAGAGGTAGGTAGCAACTATATATTAGGTTTATTGACTGTTTAGATTACATTGAGTCAAGATCCACCTATACCAGGCATGCAAGAGATTGGAAAAGATGCTGGTGGTCACCATTCAAAACTGATATCAGAAGTTAAATTGATCATGGAAATGTAAGTCAAGCTTTCATGATATGTTACTTATTTATTAGTGACAATGTGACAAAGAAGGGGTGGTTAACCTATCAAGAAAATGCGCTGGAAGACACTTGGGTGGAGCGATGGTTTATCCTGCGAAGGCCTTATATTTACATTTATACTAATGACAAAGAAACAGAAGAACAGGGTATCATTAATGTATCCACTGTTCGAATAGATTATAACCCAGCGCTAGAAAGCATGATTAAGGTAATAGTATTTAATAATAATTTATTTACTCATACTTGCGATAGCGCAAACATGTATTTTCAATTTATACAAATAACAACGCATATATGTTGCAAGCAAATTCCAAATCTGACATGATGGATTGGATGAAAAGTATTGACAAATTATATTCTATGAATTAAAAGATACCCCCTCACAATCATTCATTTTATATGTAAAAATAAAATACAGTCTATATGTTTATTCCATTACTGTGAGTTGAGGTAGAGTAAGTAAAGTGACTCCCTTTTTATCATCACAATCAAAATTCCAATCCTTCCAATGATTTCCCTTTCCATGACATGGATAACACATTGCACACACCGACGTTTTGAATCCTGCACACATCTTGCGTCCACCCTGAAGATTGTTCAACATATCATACATTGTACCACCAATCGCATCTGCTTCTCCAAAGTCACCAAAATGTTTACCAATCATATCCTCTTCACACACATCAATCTGTTGAATACGGCGATCATGGATTGGTAAGATATTGAAGGGGAACAACCAGATACCCAAATTTTGATCTTCGTTCTTTACAAACATACGTGGCCCCTTTACACCTGCAATTAAATGTACCACATCTCTTGACAGGATATAGAGAGCTCCTGCCGTATAAGGTGGGAAGATAGGTAATGGGTAAACGAGTTCTCCATTCTTGTTTTCTGTGTTTCGAATCGGTGGTATATTCCTAACAAACCTCTCCATCAGTATTATTTTCTCAACTTGTAATGTTTTTTTTTTTTTTTTTTTTTTTTTTTTTTTTTTTTTTTTTTTTTTTTTTTACCAATAGGCCAATCCTCGCCAATAGCGTTGAGTGCGTCCAGCCAGCTCCAGCTCCTTTGTCACCGTATCCCAACGCACAAAGATATCATCATCCGTCTTTATAAAGTAATCAAAATCATACTGCTCAGCCCACTCGATACCATGATACACTTTTTTACTCAAATCCTGATAAAGGTCCGAACTGGGCAACAACAGCACATCGCCGTACTCTTCCTGTTCTCTTTCCAATAGCGGACCCATGGTTGCCTTAACCGTATCCGAGGGCGGCTGCCCCAATATGAAACGATAAAAGTAAGAGACCTTGGCTGTGTTCTCTGGCATCAACTTGAGTGTCGTCTCTCTAAAAATCTTTCGCTTTTCCAAACTCTTGGCGGTCCAAGCTGAAAGCACCATGACCATCACTCTCACTTGTGCCTCAGGTAGATCCGGATGTTGTCTAAAGGGGGGTAATACTGTGTTTTGTTCGAGCAAGACCGCAGACTGTCGACGCATCTGTCCGACCTGGTAGAGCGAGACAAACATGGTCACGAGGACAATGATCGCCAGAGGTAAAACCAAGACCTTGACAAACGTCGATTGATAATTCAGTCGGCGTTGTTCTTCCTTGAAATGAGTCGAAGAAAGTGAGATTTTAAGAATATTACAGCTGAAAAAGATGAAGCAGATGGCCATCCATTTCCAGATGGGTTGATCTATACCGTATTGAGAGCTTAGAAAGGCAGAAACGGACCAGTTGATGACGGTCAGAGTGATAAGCCGGACCATGGCATGGCTTAGTTCATAGTGGTGAAGCCATCTTCGAAGCATGCTGGTAGTCAATGTCCAACTCCAATAACCTGCGAGGATACACTGCTCTTTTTTTTAGTTTTTTTTTTTGTCATTTCAAAAAGTTGAATTACCCATAATAAAGCGACCCAATGAACTAATGGGGTACTCTTGTGTTGAAATAGTCCAGTAGAATCGGTAATGGGTTGTGATAGAAGGGCTCCTCGAACATTATTGAAAACACCCACAGTGGCTGGTATTAAACATAATAATCTTAATAAACTGATGGGTAAATGATATTGGCGTGGAACATTGAATGATGATAGTGATCCTCGCTCTAAATTATCGCGCTAAGTTTTCAAACTGGTTAAGAAATAAAATAATGGCAAGTAGTACTTACAGTTGACATTTTATTTTTGTTTTTCAGGGCCCAAAATCCAAAAAAAAAAAAAAAAAAAAAATAGCAAAGCACAAAAAAAACTCTATTTTTTTTTTTACTGATCTTCTCTTTTTTGTGCGTTATTTTAATTTTTTGTTTTGTGTTATGTGAGGAGATGATCACTCCAATGCTTTGTTTTATTTTGATGAAAAAAAAAAAAAATGAATTCAAGGTTTGTTTCTTTTTGCTTGATCAAGCACTTTTCTTTCGTATTCATTTTTGTTATTTCTAATTACAGAAAGATCAATATCTTTTTCATTACATATATATATACTTGTATAGATGATAAGCCTCGTGTTGTGCAGGACTTTGAGGATTTGGATCATCCAATAAATCTTGAATGCCAACAAGAACCTTTATCGAATTAGTTTTTGCTTGTATTTATATGCAATTTTACTTGTTTGATCGTGATAGCTGGCCTCCAATCTTCATCTTCATTTAAAATCGACAGACAAACTGTGCCTGAAGGATAAACGTTTGGGTGAAATAAAGGTGGTGAAAACTTGCCTAAAGAAAAAAGAAAGGATTAGTTGTATCATACTATATTTTTATTATCATACATTTAGGTGGTTTGCTTGGATAGTCTAAAACAAAAAAAAAAAAAAAAAAAAAAAAAACAAAAAAAAAGTTATGTTTTATACCAAAAAAAAAAGAAAAAAAAAGAAAAAACAGTTTACCTTCTGGGAAATACATTTTGACACGGTAAACACCATTCTCCCATGGAGTCTACCAAAAAAAAAAAATAAAAAAAATAAAGGGTGAATTTTGATTGATAAATATTTTAATTTTTGTTACATCCTGTTTTCCAGGAATACCACATGTCCAAGTGAGTATATCAAGTGAATCATCCTTATTTCTTTCAGGTCTAGCCCAGAATCCCTATATAAATAGTCAAATATTATGATTATTTGCCTGAAAAATATACATGAGGATGATCTCTTCTCCATGATTTTCTTTCTTCCATCAACCGTTTGCGTGCAATACCTGAATCCATTTTAAAAAGAAATAGAGGAAAGAAAGGAAAAAGGCGGTGTTATAATTTTATTTACACATAAAAGGACGACATAACATAAAGCATAAAGTGTGTGACATGAGGGTGCATTATACATGAATCTTTTTTTTTTTAGATTTTTTAGATTTTTTAGATTTTTTTTTTGGGGTTTTTTTTTTTTTAAAACAAAAAACTAAAGGGAACGAGGTTTTATCAAATATTTTGAAGTGATAGGAGGAGGTAAAGTGAGAGAATGTTGATGATCATTATTCATAATAGCGCGTAAGGGAGGTAAACGCGTTCCCCAATCGTTAGGTCTATAATCTGCTGAAGGAGGTGTGGGTAATCGAGTTGGATAGAGAGAGAATGATGCAGGTGATTTCATATGAGGTAATGAATAGGTACTTTCAGGACTGTATTCCTGATATCTAAACTTGTTGGTGAGTGCTCGGTAATCTTCTTCCACTGATAAGGGAGGAGAGATGGCCTGTCGAGGTTTGTCTGTATTGGGCGTGGCCTGCCATCTGCCAAAGTATACATCGGATGAGCTGGAATGTGTTGGGTGAGCGTATGGAGGGGAAGTGGTGATCTCGGATCGTTTTGACTGATATTTCTTTATAGAGTGTTCTTCGGTTGTCTTTCTTTTTCGTCTATTCTTTTGTTAGCTTCTATTCTTGATTTTGGTTTAACTTACGATTGAATTCTATGCTCTTTACGAATTCTCATTTTTACACCTTGGTCTGAAAAGGTTCTTGATAAAAAAGTGGCTTCAACAGGTCCAGGGAAATGCTTGGGTAAATAGACTGTGAATGAATTGGAATAACTAATTTTACGGTTTTGAACTTGGCCACTACATAATAATAAATAAGACAAAAAAAAAAAAGGAGGAAAGGGATTTACATACTCTACAATTTCAAAAAGGTTGAATTGTAATCTAAATTTTCCTTCCTTCTTCACCGCAAGATCACCAAATACAAAGAAGCCACCATCTAATTATGGGCTTTTTTTAGAAACAAAAAAAAAAAAAAAAAAAAAAAAATTAAAAAAATGTAAATTTTTACCCGAATTATCAAGATCACGAAGACGATGTAGGGATGATACAGTTGTTCCTGATAAATAATCTTGTGTTGGTAGTAACACCGTTTGAGGATCTTTTTCAGAAATAAGATTAGCCACCATAAAATAAAATGGGCTTTGAAGACATTTTCTGTCAAGTCATTAAAGTTAATAAATAAAAAAGAAAAAGAGCGTGCTTTTTCCTTATTTACTTTAATTCCTCTTCAGTGGCGTTTTCCCAAGACAATTGTAAGATGGGTGGTGGTTCAATAGGACGTCTATCTAAAAAAAAAAAAAAAAAAAAAAAAAAAAATTAGAAAGTTTTTAAAAAAAATGATCAAAAGGTTACCTCTTTCATTGACCAGGCTTACTTTAGCTCGTTCAGGCTGCTGTCTAATGGTGACATTATAATTCCTAAGATACGAGTTTAACACTGTCATGTATCATTGGGAGGTATTACATTCTTTGGGATATATCAGTTATAGAACTATCTATAAATCTATAGGTGCAGTTGGTGGAAAAGCTATTCATATTGAATCAAATAGATAACAAAAAAAAAAAAAAGAAATGTGTCTAAACATTGAACTTGTACACCTCTTTTTTTCTCTCTCTTTTATACAATTAGAGCTGAGATTTAACAAATTAGTGAACTTTTGAGAGGTTGCATGCGATGATTTTACCATTTAAAGAGAAATTATTTACATTTGGAGTTCAGTAATTTTACTTTAAATAGGAATTGCCAAGACTTTTTTTCCTGGAATTTTATTTTTCGCTTATTACTCCCTTTGTCTCACAGTTAAAAAAAAAAAGTCCAGAGAAAGAGAGAGAGAGAGAGAGAGAGGCATTTTTGCCTAGAAAAAAAAAAAAAACTTTCTTTTACTTGCACCCAAAAATAGAATGTAATTTGCCAAGAGTAAAATACATCATCATTTTGTTAGAGTGGAACAAAAGAGAGAGAGAGAGAGAGAGAGAGAGAGAGAGAAAATTGACTACGATCTATCCTCCCCTTTTTTTAATAGTGACACATGGCGAAACTATTTTTGTTATCATTAAATGCTTTACTTGGATAATTTTTCCCTTTAAAGATTTTTTTTCATTTTATTTACAGATTTTTTAAAACAATAAAAAGAATTACAAAACGTGTTCTATCTTTTCAAATTCATCTTCACTGCTACTACTCACTCGTTCCCATTCTCTTTGTTTGTAATCATCCAGGGTCTCTAGCATACCTTCCGCTAGTTTCACCAGTCTTTTGCGCTCAGTTCGAATATCTAAATCGCCTTCAGACTTGATCGTGTCTAACTTGAGTAGCACTTTCATGATCTCATCTTCGTAATTTAAAAACTCTCGATTGCCTGCTGTACTAGCCACCATACCATTTGGCCCTTGTTTAGAGAAGTCAAGTTCGCCCATCAAAACATGTGATTCGTGCTTTTGACGGATATCTTCAAGTTCTTGTTCGATTCGGCTGAGCGCTTCGTATTTGGCAAGTGTCACTGGGTCTTCTTGAGGGAAAGTGACTGGGTCCTGAGTACCATCGGCTAGTTCCTTGACCAATTCTTGGATCTCTTGAGGTTCGTTTATCAGGGCAGGTAATGGTTCGCTCATCACAGAGTCTTCTTCCGTGGGATCAATAATATTCCATTCTTCCTCTTGTTGTTCCTTAAGTTCAATAGTAGCATTCAATCTTTGTTCTTCCGCGGGTTCAATAGTAACATTCAATTTTTCTTCATCCATGGGTTCATTCGGGTCTTCTAAAGGTGTATGTTCAACTACTTCCGATTCTTCCATAGACTCATCCTTGGATTCATCCTGTTCCATTGCACCAAAGATAAACTTGACCAAGTTGGACAACTGTTCTTGACGTTCATCATCTTCTTCATCTTCATCTTGTTCAAGATAGCAAGTAGGTTGATTCAATGGCTCTTGATACATTTGTTTCATGGCAAGGTAGTGTTGATGACGTAAAAACTCTTGTCTCTCGCGTTCCTTTCTTTCATAATAAGCTCTGATCGCACGTTCCTCTTGTTCGCGACGACGTTGGATTTCGGTCAAGACCTGGAGATTGTAGAGTGCTTTTTGAATCTGACGTTCTTGCCTTTCGAACTGAGCTTGTTCTAAAAGGTGACCCAGGCGAGAGTAGTCTTCCAATGAGAGCAAAGGATAACGTTGATAAATGGGTACACGTTGATAAATAGGTTCACGTTGATAAATAGGTTCGTGTTGATAATAAATGGGTTCAAAAAACATTTTTGAGTAGTTTTTTTGTTTTGTTAATAGAAAAAAATACAATGATTTCAAAAACAAGAAAAAAAAAAATGCTTTACTTTTTATAATATTTTGTATGGAAGATTCGCGCAAGTGCTTGACAAATATTTGTAAGAAAAACTCCGTCTGACTGAGATTTCTGGCATGTTCCAGTAAAATACCTAATTTTGGCCAATTAAAATTCGTCATTCGGGAACGGGTGACAAATCTTTGAGTGAATGATGACAAAATACAAGATTTTAGGCTAAAATTAGACGATTAACAAATTAATAATTAGACAAATCAGTTTTTTTTTTTTTTTTTTTTTTTTTTTTTTTTTTT
>JNDS01002440.1:0-18276 GCA_000697035.1 Rhizopus stolonifer B9770
CAACCGACAGAACGTCAAGTTCGCCCAAGACAACAATAAAATTATCCAGTTCAGTTATCGCTGAACAAACAAAAGTGCACTCGGTAGGTTCAAATACATTACTTGAAAAATATTTACTAACATTTATTTTTCTCTTACACACACACTCTCTCTCTCTCTTGCTCATTCAAATTAAATGTAAGTCAATTTTTAATCATCATATTCTTGTAACTAATTTTTTTTTCTCTTGCTGAATTTAAAATATTTGTGAATTCCCTTTTTTAGTCGAATTGTCTCTTGTAGTGTAGAAAATAATAAAAAAAAAAAAACACTGCAAGCTTGTTCAAGGCTATTGATGATATACAAATGGATTATGCATGAATTATACAGATGTATAACTCAAAAATGAAAGTGAACAGGAAGGCGACATAACTTATTCAGATTCTGAAGACTTTCTTTATAGAGAGCGAGACCGGTACTGCAGGGAAATATCTCAAATTGAATCAAAAAGTTAAAGCTTTAAACGATAGAGTAACGATAAAACGTTACTAGTTTTTTATTTAAAAAATAAATATCTTTTAATAGTAATTTTGGGAAGGGGAAAGGCTTTGCTTACGTCACCAATACATTTGGACAGTGGATTGCGAGCAGAGATAGATTGTAGCACGCCGCATTAAAGTTACAATAACCATACTTGGGTCTAATATTCTTTAGGTGTCGATACACGTCTTGAGATGAATGACAGATAATGGGTATCACTTCATCTGAAAGATTTTTCAGTAAAAGTGTATTGTACAAATGGGATATACACATCGTATACCAGGTCTTATAGTATTAAATAAGAAACGATTTGATTCCAGGTTTCCAACGAAAGATTATGCCATAAGTCGCCATCAAATTACATGAGGGAAGAAAGCCAAAAAAAAAAAAAAAAAAAAAAACTACAGAGCGAGTCGGTACTTTTGCATCTATCATTTTTTAGATGATTTACAATAAATCCAAACAAACCACATATATGGTGTAACAACAAGCAAATGTTTTTTTGAACTAAAATTATGGCAAAGGGTGACAGTTGCACAAAGTAGGCACTCAGTTTCCCTTTTTGGTTTTACAAATTTAACTTTCTTTAAATCTCCGTTAAACAAACATCATATGTAAGCAAAAGATACTGAAATCTACAAGGCGAAAAAAAAGGGAGGGGGGAAGAGAGAGAAGGAGAAAAGTACAGAAGGATTTGGATGGAAAAAAAAAAAAAAAAATTAAAAAGTTTAAAAAAAAAAGGGGAGGGGGGAGCTCCGGACCAATTATATATTTTGATATTAATCAATCAATTAAAAACAATCAAAGTTTGATTATCAATTCCCCTTTTCTTTTCTTTTTTTTTTTTCCTTTTCTTTTTTATTTGAAACAGGAGCGTAGAAATGAAAGTATTGAGCCAGCTTCTTGGGAGATATTCAAAGCATAAGAAGCCATTGATTCTTTTTCGCTTACCAGACACGGATATACTGCTCTATCGACATTCAGACATTGCACCTTTATTCAAGTTACCACCTATTACCTTTGAAGGAAGTCAATTTGAAAACTGTTACAAAGATCACGAAGACATTTATTTGAATGCAAACGCATTGTTCAACATTGCACTTCATTATAACAAATATGTATTGGCCGAGCTCTGCAAATTTCAACCTAGTGATTACCAAAAAGGATTAGCCGATGCCATACTTCAAACATTTCCTGAATTTGTTCGAGCACCAAAAGAAGAGCACATTTGGGAATCGGTTCAACTACCATTGGAAAAAATAATTGAAACCATGGAACACGAAGGAGAAACAGCGATTAAAATAGAACCACCATCGCCACCATCTATGCACATTCCAGAAGCAAAAAATGTCATGGCCTTGGATAAAGTTCTGTTAAGTTCAAACGAACTAAGGCGTCAAAGGTAAAACAATGACACACACACACACACACACGCACGCACACACACACTTATTCAGCCTTTTAGTATCATTGATCATGCCAACAAACGACAAAGAATCAATGGCTCCTCACCTTCACAAAATGTATTGGAAAGCTCCGAAAGAGATAACAAATTTCTTTCAAAACAGTTGGCAAGAAAGATACATTCTTATCCTACAGGGGAGCCTGAGGATCAACAAACATCTTCAAATAAGAAAAGATTGTCTGCCAAACATAAAAACTCTTTGAATTTGACCATCTTTGCGCCTTCCTATCATGAACAGTTGGTTGGTGCTCGCTCAGCTCCAATCAATTCAAAATTCAATCAGGCCGTACTTAATCATCAAGCTCAACACCAAAAATCTAGCTTAGGTAACCTTCCCCCTCCCTCCTTCACATACATATGCTGTATTTCTAAACTTTTCTTATATGTACAGGTCGTGTAAATAACGGGCTAAATATGAGTAACTCTCGACACAATGTACCTATTGCTCCTGCCCCTGCCACTGCCAGACCCACCTTTACTCATCAATCTTCGCCTAGAAAACAAGAATTTGCTGTTCCACCCATCGTGCCTTCTCAACAGCAACCTCCTCACTCTGCTCACCCAGCCAGTAGAGAAAGCACGCTTTACCAACAGTATAGCTCCACATCCTCTCACTTTAATATCAAACCACATTACAATACGCAAAGAGAACCCGTAGCTACTTCAGCAGCCAATGCGTCTTTACCCCCAAAAACCCCTACAACAAGTTCATTTGCAGCCCTACAACGTCAGCAATACCTCCAACCTTTTGAACATTTGTTTGATACGATTGAAACCACACGTACCTTAAAAACTACTTTGGATGACCAGATCCGACGCTCTTCATCTCTGATGCAAACATTGCAAGCCTCAGCCACGACGATAGAAGGTCTTGTGAGAAATCAAATTAAAGAAGCACAATCGGAAGTGGTGGCTCAAATGCAAAGTAAGATGGACTTGATTTCTCAGCGTATCGAAGCTTTGGAACATCGACTGGGAGAAAATAGTAGACGAGAGTCTAGTCAATCCGATTCCAATTCAACAAATCATGTTTTACCATCCCCGTTGCTCAGTGCAACGAGAGAAGAAAGGGCTGTAGCTGAAGATTTGGTGGCCATGTCTGAAAAGAGAAACGAAGAGCTTCAAACTCCACCTACCATTGTTCGATCTCAAAATGACATTGGTCCTCAAGAATATCAAAATATGTTAAACACTCTTCGTGATCGTCTGGATCGTTTAGAAAGGCAGATCGAAATGTGAAAAAAAAAAACCTTCCAGTCCTTCTCCCTCACCCCCTTCCCCTTCCTTTCTGTACTTTTATATATGACAAAAGAACAATTTTACTACATGATTTTTTTTTCTTTTTTCTTTTTTTAATACAGACAACTCCTTTATTTTCATTCATTAATTTATATAGAGGGGGGAATATTGTCACAACATTGGCGTCAGAGCTATTTTCTTCCCAGTCCTGTTTCTCTTTTCGACAATCAAATATACAGGGTATAAAATATCCATATCTCATGTTCTCCTTTTCGTGTTTTATTTTCTGGTTCTGGCTACACAGGTTTGCTTCCACAGTTAAATTTAATCGTCTTTTTAGTCCTTATATCCGGATTTTTCATTATGTCAAACACATGTGTCCAATTTTGCATAGTTTTGGATGTAGCTAAATAAATAAATAAAAAATGTTTTTTTTTTTTTTTAAAAAAAAAAAAACTTACTTCCAATCTCATCTACAAGTGATTCCGTCCTTTCTGCTAGATTTTCAAATTGTTGTGCTAATTCTTTAGAACTTTTGTTCAAGATTCTTACTGCCTCTAGTTCAGCTAATTTATCTGCTGGTATTTTTGATTGAATGGCATCTTGAATTTGGACTGATTCTATGGTTTCTTCGGGTTTCTTTTCTATTTTCTTTTCTATTTTCTTTTGTGGTCCTTTTTTTATCACTTTTTGAGTTTTTATTTTTTTAATGTTGGCAAGACGTTGGGATGCGTTTGGATTTCTTGGTCGTTTTCTATCCATTTTAAATGTAAAGATCAGACATTCAGGGAAGAAAGAAAGAAAGAAAGAAAAAAAAAAAAAAAAAAAAAAAAAAAAAAAAAAAAAAAAAAAAAAAAAAGCAGAGAGAATAATGTCTCAAAATGAGAGTAGGCGGAAACTAAAAATAATAAACCAACCTGTATAATAATGCCCTTAAATTACACGCGTAGATACGTGACAAATCAACTATTTTAACTAGCGTGTTTGTTAAAATTGAACGTGTTACATAGAGGGGGAGGGGGAGACAATCCAAGGCGCGTTTTCTGTAATATTTTGTACAATGATATCTCCCTTTAACTCAAGGCACATTCTTTTTTTAAAAATATCTATTATTTTTATTGTTAATACTAAAAAAGCCACAAACATAGACTATGCATAAATATATGCTGGTATATATTATCAGTAATGATTGTTGGGTACAATACTGACATTGCTTTCAGATCTTCTAATGTCGGAATATGTGCTGATTTGACCTGATAAATCTTTACTTGCTGTTTCATATTCAATGTATGTTTGTTCATTGTATGTTTCTGAAACAAGTTTTTTTGATCCTGTCGGTGGCGTTGTATGTGACAAATCTACTACTGTACTTGTATTGGATGTACAAATACGTGTGGTTAAAAAGTTGACAATTATTTTTGGAGGTCGCCAGGTGTATAAAAGATTTTGAATAAACCGGATGGAATATTCAATGGCTAATAGGATTACAAAGTAGTCCCAATCGTATGAAATCATAAACCATAAATAAAGTGCAACTTGAATAGTATAACACGTCCATTGCGTGACAAAAAACCAAAGCTAATCAAAATTAAGTAACTATAACCTTTTTTTTTAGAGAGAGAGAGAGAGAGAGAGAGGGAGGGAGGGGGAATCTACTTACACCAATTGCAGTATTTCTTGCATTTCCTTCGTTCTCTCGATTTTCTCTTTTCCATTGCATAAGAGGCAAAAACGTATAGGTAAAAGCAAAAGCATCAGCAAAAATAGCAGCAATCAAACCAACAACAAAAGAATAAAACAATGAAGTAGTCTTTTCAAACACTTTAAAATGTGTTGTTACAAATATCAGCTGTAACAAAATGGCGACCACAGTAATAACCAAAAAAACAGAGCCAAACAAGATAAGTGGGTGGTTCCAAGAGGCTTGATCTAGTCTTAATCTATGACCTACACTTAAAATCATCAAGAAATGCGAGACAACTTTAAGTAACGTTGATATCAAAAAGATCAACACATCCACCTTCAGATCTAGCACCCTTTCAGCAGCAAGGGCATTTATGACAGTCGCCGGTAAAGTAACAATACTATAGAACATGACAAACATTCTTAACCTATTGGGATTTTTGATCACTTGGCTTGTTATAAGTAATGTTGCTACTGAACAAAATACGGCGACAACGATGTAGATGACTTCCACAGACATTATTTTTGACAGAAAGCTAACAAAAAAAAAAAAAAAAAAAAAAAAAAAAAAGCTCATCCTGAAAATAAAAAAAAAAAAAAAAAAAATAGTGAGGGATCTGTGTTCATATTTCGTTTAGTCCTCGGGTGTTGTGGTTTCATTCTTTTCCTTTACAGAATGGTAGTTTTCTAATTTCTAAGGGTGGAGTGGTACAAAATGGTGTCCGAATGTAATACAAATGTCTCACTTCTAAAGATAAACGGGCTTCATCATCTTATTCTTGTATTTTGTAGCATGTGCTTTAGAAAAACTTTTTCCCGAAATGCTTTACAACTTGTTTTATCACTTTCTGGTACAAAAAACAATCATTGAAATGCCTTGTATAGAAGAAAAATGTCTTTTTTTCTTTTCTTTTCTTTTCTTTTTTTTTTTTTTTTTTTTTTTTTTTGCTTCCAAGAACAGGACCTTTTCTTTTCTTCTCTCTCTATTTGAATGAACAATTTTTCTGTTTGTCATCTGGAACATCTGTTAAAATTGGGATCTGTCGGGGCTATTTTTTTTTGGGCTCCCAAAAATTTCGAGTAAAGTAAGACTTCAATATTTGATTTATTAGACAATTACAGTCATTTTTTTTAACTGTTATAAAAGTAAACTATAGCAACGTATTTATTAGAGAAACATAAATACACATACTCACATAGAGAGAGAATTTAAAGTAAAAGTAAAGCTCAAGTGTATTCAAGCTTCATGGTTGTCATACATTTATACGCGGTATTCCAAAATAATTTTCTAGCCTTTAGATCGATTTTCGTATATTTTAAAGAATATACCAATTTTGGTATTTTTGATACATGTATATTTGATTTATGTGGGTGGATAGGGAGGGGGGAAGAACTGTGTGGAAGCAGGAAACCGTAAAAGAAAAGATTCTACAAGTTACAATCAATAAAAGATTAACTTACTCAATAAGCTCAATATGAAGTTATACTTTGAGTACACAGGATCT
Organism: Rhizopus stolonifer B9770; assembly: GCA_000697035.1. NCBI lineage: Eukaryota > Fungi > Mucoromycota > Mucoromycetes > Mucorales > Rhizopodaceae > Rhizopus > Rhizopus stolonifer. Next base: position 6,412 of record JNDS01002440.1, read on the forward strand.
GATACATAATTATGTTGAAAGCTCGTTTTATAAAGTTATTTGTACACTGCTAAAGTTAAACAGATATTAAATATATCTGTCTCAGACGCGTTAAACAAACCAAGATGGGCTATTGGTATTACTAAATTCTATGCATTATTATCAGTAAGCCTTTTCTCTCCCTCCCTCCCTCCCTCTCTCTCTCTCTCTCTCTCTTTTTTTTTATTGTATTGATTTATTTAATGAACAAATATATTAAATGATTTTTTTTTGAACTGGATCCCTTCTACATTTATGCACCAATGGGCATGTGTGTAGAAAGGAGAATTGACAAACAGATCGTGATATTGGTTTTAACAAATAATGAAATCACATTTTGTTTTTCCACAAATATTTTTATGTTTCTAAATATTTAACCGTCTATTGTTTATAGAGTTAAATATTTTTTTTTAAAAAAAAAGATTTGAGTATATGTTTTTCAGCTTTGTAATGTATATAACAAATATATTTCAAATTATGGTGTTATAAGCCAAGATGGCAAGTTCATTTATAGAAACTAATCTTTTTTTTTTTTTTTTTTTTAATATTTAATATAACTCTTATTACCCAAAAAAAAAGGGAGGGGGAATTCAACTCCCAAGAGAGAGGTATGTTCATTAAAGTATATGCTACAGTTTGATTACATGTATAGTACAATATTAGATTAAAGATATAAGAAGTATGTTGATTATTATAAAGGGTAGCCAAGGCGTTGATTTCGTAGTAGAAGAAACATTGGACTCTGATAAAGTAGATGAAGTTGACGTGGGCATATGCGCCGGGCCATTGGTCATCGTCACTTGAGCAGGTGTCGGATTTGAACTGGTTCCCACCAAATCTGAGCTCGGACTCCAATAGCTAAGGCTTGGCTGAATGCTCGCGATATTGTAAGAACTATTGATCTGATAGCCAAGATTGGCCATAATCGTCAACAGTTTAGGACCGAGCGGGCCAAGAGAATATTTTTTCCTTAAATCTCCCAACGTTACACCACGGTTGGCTACATACACCATCAGATATTCGCTCGAGTTCACGTTTGTATCCAGATCAACGTGACACAATGTGGATCCATCGCTGAAGGGGCTGATGCCTGTTTCGAGTAACAGAATGGGTTGGTTGTTGATCATGATTGTAGTGTCGCGCACAGTGATTGATTTCTGATACATATTCGAGGCCTGTTTGTATGCATCCGAAACGTACCAAGCATTGGCAAAATCAATGGCTGTATGGAAAAGTGCATTGGCATTGTAGAATTGGTTGAGCTGTTTTGTGACGGCAGAAAATGGGCTAAAGTCGCCTGAAGACGCGTTTGCGCTAATGAATTTGTCAAATGGAAACTCGACAAAGCCCCAAAAGGGTAAGGAGATGTTGTAGTTGCTGATAGCTGAGCCGTCGCTTACTTCAGCAAGAAGTCGAGGTGTCGCAAAATGATCTAGATTGTCGATTAAAGGAGAAATGCTTTTATAAAAACCGTCGGACCAAGACGTCAGAAAGCCAAGACCGTGAATTAATTCATGTAGTACATTTTTTAGGAAATCAATTTGATTGCTGTTTATAGCTTTAGGGTTGTCCTATTACAAAAAAAAAAAAAAAAAAAAGATATAAACACAAAAGTAACACACTTTTGAGAGTTTACTTACAAAAAAGTACCAATCAACTTGACTGTTAAATTGAGCATCAATATCATAGTATGTCCAACTTGGTTGAACAGAGAGATCCGTGTACTGTTTCAATAATGCTTGAGGATACATTCGAGTGATGTTGTCTGTTTGGTCGACCATGATATACGATATAGATGGATATGCTTGTCCGATAGACTCCATCGAACCATCGTCACCACAATTTTTTGTGGAAGAACAAAAGGGACCATATGTTGCATTTATCACTAGAGGGCTTTTGAGTTGGAAGGCAGAAGAGATGATTTCTGTTGCCTTTTGAAAGGTTGCTTTGACACCTGCACATTCAGTCGAGTTTCCGGAACAGTTTAGATCGAATGTGATGTTATATCCTGTAGTAGATGTATCACTTGTTGAAAGCGCAGCAGCTGCTTTTGGCTTGTGATTGTTTCTGTTACAAAAAGTTAAAGATTCTGTTCGGTGATCAATGCAGTATAATGTCGACGCTAAGGTGGTTTTCAACATCAATATAAACTGTATAATTACTACCCATTTTCTTAGGGATAACATTTAATCAAACAAATGAACAAAAAAAAAAAAAAAAAGGAAAAAACAAAAAAAAAAAAGGAACAAGCAACTCAAAAAGAAATGTGATATTGCAAGACGCTTTTTCATTTAAACAACCTGGTGACACACGCTTATCCTTTGATGGGTCGGATATCAAATTTAGCTTCCTGCCAAGACATTTATTGATATCCCAATTTAAAGACTTGGTTAAATACATTGGCACTGAAGTCCATTAAAACTCATAAAAGAAAAGCTACACTAGTCAATGTATTGAATAGAGACTTTATTTGATTTATGTCTTGAGGAAAAAGAAGACCAGTTGTTACTTGTAAGAGAGCTAAACACAAACAATCCAGTAAACAAACGGGTCATCCATTGTTTACTGGATTGCATCTAAAAGTTTGCTCTGACGATAAAAAAAAGAAAAAACACAGCAAGACTTCTGTTTTTGGATCATTGTGGGAAAATATAATTCAAAAGTTCAAATAATGATAATAACAATGATCATCTATTGTTATTAATGTCGAGTAAAAATTAACACGTACAATGTTGAACATGGACCTTTTTTTTTTTTTTTTTTTTTTTTTGACAACGCCAAGACCATTTAACAAGAACGAGTATCTAATAAATAAGTAAATTCTAATGAATCAAACATTCTTGGCTCATAAACGGTTAAAAAAAAAAAAAAATTTCAGTGTCAAAAGGCTCGTTGCTTAGATGATTGAATGTCTTTTTACGATAAAACAATTTAAATCTCCTCCATGGTTTTGTCACAAGGTAGCCTTCGTACTTCTTAATGGGTTTCCCGTTCAATTTTATAAGAAATACATTCTTTCCGGAAAGTAAACCCACCCAATGGCGAAAACAAATTCAGGTTGTACGAAAAATGTATGCGCCCTGAAGGAAAATCAATTCACCTGATGACATGAACGAAATTCGTCTTGACTGACGAATCATGTGTCCTGTTGTCAAAATTGCTTTGCAGAACAAGTCTTGACATCGTTGGATATAATAGAGCACGCCTAGTGTTTGTCTGTGCTCTATATCTTTTTTTTACAATTACACCATAAATCACAGATAATGAACATTCAATTCTTGTTTGAAAATGGGAAAGGATCTCTCATCAACGAGTATGGCAGACCTGAACCAATAGATTATATTGTTGATGAGGAACAGTTTCGTCTTGAAACATTGAGTTCTCATACACAATATTTAGCTCAACCTGCCTCTGGAGAGCGAGAAAAGGATAGATGCAATGCAGGTAGAAAAGTAGGCAAAGTCTAATGGTGATGCTATTATAAGGGAAACTTCAGTGAAGCGAGATTATACATGCTATTCTGATCAGGACAAAGTGAAGTTCTTTAAGCTGTTGTTTGAGAGGTGTTTGTGTGCGGCCGCTGCTGCAAAGCAACTTGAGATTCATGTTCGTACAGTACAATACGAGAAAGATCCTGATAGCATCTATGAGAAACGGAGAAAGACTGGCCGTCCACGTACTTTTCTAAAGTATTTTACTTTCCGTCTAGCCATAGTGTAATGACGATAGCTTGAAAGCTCATAAACAGGATGTCCACATTAACAAAGTATTCGTGGGTCAAAGTAAGGCATATGTTTTGCTTGTAACTTATCTTTCTTTTTTTTTTTTTTTTTTTTTTTTTTTTTTTTTTTTTTTTGAAGGAATAATACCAATATCACGAACCAATGAAGAGTTTGTTTGTCCAACTTGCAACAAATGCTTGACATCGACACGGAAGATAATATCAGAAATTCATTACTTCTGTCCTCACAATTGTACATAATGGGTACCTATTGACCGATTTGAGTGAGCTTGATTTTACCTTGCTGACTTTGGTTGTTTGTTGCAATGGCATCGTTGGCTGCGAGGATGGTTTCCGTAAATCTAAGAGTTTTGCGCTTCTTTAGTTGCACGGAAGCATTATCAATGACTAGAGGAGGCGTTGGTAAGAGCTGCGACAGTGCATCCAACTGTTCGTCATAATATTCCTCCATGTCTGATGATGTGTCGTCTTTGTTTTTGTTTTCTTCTTCCAAGGTGGATCTGACGTTTTTTTTTTTTTTACCGAAAAATCCAAGGATATATTACGTTATTTTAAATAGTTTTTAAACCTCAACACCTGCCATCATGCTAAAAAAAAATAAGTCGCACGGAACATGGAAGAGTCCCGTTGATGTCCCCATTACGACAGCTTGTTCAATAAATCAAACCGATAGTAAGGCGTTGATCGAGCATATCAAGGCTACATCGTAAGCGGTTTGGTGATTAGAAGATGACCGTCAATCTGACTATTTATTTTTATTATTAGTGAAGCTGCTAAAATCCTTTCAACAACATGCCATTTTGAACTGACCGAACAGCAATGTAACGTTTTAAATCTGGATTGGTTTCAATACCCGCAATTAGGGTATTACGGTTCACAATTATTGGTCGGATCGGTACTGGTTCAAGATCAAGCTGCTATCTTGCTCAATACCATTGAACCATATTCTCGAGATTCACTCCTTGATGCATATTATGAACGAAGATCTAGCGGATCAGAATCTTCCCTTCAATCCCCAGTCAATATGGATGTTTTTCAATACTCCTACTTTCCACAGCAGATGATGACAAGGTTGTCATTGGCACGCGAACTTGCAATTTCCTCATTACGTAAAGCATTTGCTTCGCCAAACAGTTTCATTTTATGCCAACGAAATCAACCAAAGTGTTTTATCCTACTAAGACTTCCCGTCTTAGTTGTTAGTTATGTACAGCCGGAGATTGTACATCTTATGTATTACAAGTTGAGGTCTGTGTCTACAAACTCTTAATTATCCGTAATATGCAATCCTTAAGTATTATTCTATTAGATATTCGATTATATTGGTCATGGATACAACATACAACCTGAATTCGTTTTCGCCATTGGGTGGATTTACTTTTCGGAAAGAATGTATTTCATTATAAAATAACGACTTGTAAGAGAAAAAAAAAAAAAAAAAAAAAGCGAGAGGGGAGGAGGTACTGAAATGAGTATACCGATTTCTGATTATTTAAAAAGTATTGATTTTAAAATGTGAGAATTGCAAACGCATTTGAACCACCTTGCTTTTGGGTGAAATGGAGAAAACAGTATGCTGATTTATTATAGAAAATCATAGCTGTTGTTTTACAATTAACTTGACCTTATTGAGAAAAAGAGTTGTATTTTCACTTGTGAAATTCTATGTTGTACTAAACTTTTAATTACCCCCCTTCCCCACACCATTGGCCAGAACTATTAATTGAATGTTCCCCTGAAAAAATGTTAATCTCCTTGAATTTACAAGACCAAATCTATGAAATTCCTTGATTAAGTACAAACACGATGAATATAGTATGTTCTCGGAAATATTCTAGTAATCTATTTGATGTTTTTTTTTTTTTTTTCTGTACATTTATTTTAGACATTTGAATCATTTAATGGGCTTTGATCATCAACTAAAGCGATAATACCGTAACTGAATGCTGCTGCCACTGCTCCGATGGCTAATGTTTGTACAGCACCAATGAATGCTTGCTTCGGCCGCAAGTAAATACTTTTCAAATAACCAAAGCAGAACAGAGTGATTGATGTGACTAGACAGGAGGTATAGAGTGCATTATAAGTGTTTTGAATAAATACATAAGGTAAAAGAGGGATCAGACCACCCAAGAAATAGGAAGATCCAATAGTTAAAGCAGATATCTAATAAGAAACAAAAGTTAGCATCCACAAGGGTTCATGTTCCTATCTTCTTACCCAACTTCTATTGGGGTCTGGTAGTTCCAAATTAAGTTCAAATCTCATCATGAAATCCACAAATTTCTCTGTATTTTGTCTAAATCTGATCATCATTGGCTCCATAGATTCACGATCTAACCCATAAGGTTCAAATAATTCAATGATTTCTTCTTCTTCTTCTTCCGGATATAATTCTACTTCTCGTGCTATACAAAAAATAAATAACTAAACTTGTATAATAAAATCTAATACCTTCACGTTCTCTCTCAGTTTGATAATGGTCAGCCTCTGATTTTGCAGCCAGATATCCACCCAGACCCATAGAGATAGCGCCAGATACCAGCTCTATTTTTTTTTTAAAAAAAAAAAATTAAAAAAAAGACAATTTTTATTTTTCTTACCGGCCAATCCACCAAAAAGTACAATTCGACTGTCACCTAAACTTGAAAGGCCAGCTGCAAGCGCAAAAGGAACAGTTAAACCATCGGATAAACCCAAAATACAATCCTTTATCAGCTCAGGTCTATCAAAATGTTCTTCTACATGCTCTTTGACACCTTTCAAATCTTGTCTATGTGGAATTCGAGTTCGAACAGAATCATCATCAGACGTTGAAGAGGAAGATCCAATCATGAATTCTTCATCATATCTTTCTTGTGACTTTTCATTGTGTTTGGGTAACAATTGATATTCTTGTTCACTCATCATCTGCATTAAAAAAAAAATATACAAAGAAAAGAAGAAAACAAAAAAAAAAAAAAGAGACCGAATATATGCAAAGATTGATGCGTGTCACAGAGGGTATTAGTAGTAATTATAAAAAAGATCCCAGAAAAAAAATATAGATGAACAAATCGAAACCTTGATTTGTATACGCATGGGGGAAACCATTTATAATGATTTATGCTTTTTTGGTACAATATTATACATAAAAGGAAAGTGACACGGACACAGATAATTATCAGTTAGATTCTCCAATAAGCATTCATTTCAAACACACTCTATAAAGTTTCATTTTTTTGCATTATCGCACGTGGGGGTTACAACAATAGAGTAAAATTGTATACAGTTTATAACCTTTAGATAAGGACAAAGAAGATAGGGTATATTAAAGTAGATTACAAAATGCTACAGAAAAAAAAAATTCCATAATCATAATCCCTGCATGGGTCTGAAAGAGAAGGGGGGGGGAAGCTTTTTGACCACTCTTTTTTTTAAAAACATAAAAAATTGGCCCAATCATCTATTGTACATCTTCACGTTCATCAAATCAAATTCTAATCGGTCAAGTTGTGCCTTTCACAAAAAAAAAAAAAAAAAAAAAAATTAAAAGTAAATACGAATTGATAAAAAGTTGAATGCACGAGCTCAGTTTCAGTTCAATGCTGTCATATTACATACGCTGACATCATCATTTACTGTGTATAATATCTCTATCAATTAACGTCTCTCTCTGCGTAACTAGTTCCATTTTATCCCTTGATGTTTTTGGATACGGGTTTCTTATATGACGCAGATCACTGGTCTATAATATTCAGGCCTTTCAACAACACCTGCTTCACACAAGAAACTGTCACAGCCATTCTGTTATTCTTGTTAGTATGTTTGACTCAAAAGAAGGAGACAGAAAAAGGGAATTCTTATACGAAGGGGGCAATTTTTCATTCAGTTATTAGAACCTCTGTATTGAATCGTTAATAATCTGGAAAATACCACGCGTTGGTTACTCATTAAGGAGCTTACTCTGTACAAATTGTGAGTATTTATCCTTATCATTGAAAACAAAGAGACAAAAGACTCCTTCAATTAAATCAAAATATGCCACTGTTGTTGCTCCTCTTCTTCAAAACAAGTCATAATGCTTTTCAAGTAAGCTTATTCCTTTCAGTCAAGTCTTAGTCCAGTTCTTGTAGTTTATATGAATACTTTGTCAACCTTTGGCTTTAGTACCTGTTTTTTTTTTTTTTTTTTTTTTTTTTTTTTTTTTTTTTTTTTTTTTTTTTTTATGACTGTAGCGAAGTCAGTAGCCACTCTGAAGTCCAGTGATTCGGGTTAACTGCCTCACATAAGATTTTCATTTGAATACAAGAGAAAGTATTGAAACACAAAGTATTTGCTATGTATTATTAATCTTACGATGGTAGAACAGTTGTCTCTGAAGGCACATACTTTGTAAGTTACTTTGTTTCAACTTCCTTTTTTAGCAATGTACAAAACATAGCCCCACGAATTTAATTTCTCTCTCTTTTTTATTTTATTTTTTTATACTTCTGTCGACATGCCATCATGGTAGAAATCAAAGAATTAACATTTGTAGCTTGGAAAAAGTCAAAGCCCAAAAAAAATTTACCTAAACCTCGTCAAAACATTCACCAAAAAGTAAGCTTTGTGTTATGGTCAATCAAGACATTTTCATTTAAAACAATGTATGTAGAATGGTTTCGGTAAACAATCCATGTATCAAAAAGTACAACCGCAGCTTCACCCACCCCATTTACCTCAACATCCTCCATCACCATTAAATCCAATACACATGGACCAACCTCTCAAGGTAGAACAACAGTTTGAACAACCTTTGAAAACAGAACCCGTATTTATTCCACTCATCACTAACCGAGCCATCTTGGTTGAAGAACAACAAATAGCATTAGCTCAACATATTAAAAAACAACAAGGTCATTCTAAACAAAAAATAGGTCAACGAAAACAAAAGAAAACAGACTATAAATACCTTGATAGAAACACACAAGAACAAAATACATCTGTAAAAAACTCAACTGATTCATTTGCTAAAAAAAAAGAAACCTGAACTTAAGCAACAAAAAATTCAATTTAAATGATTGTGGCAATTGTATGTATTCCCCCTCCCCCTCCAACCCTCAATTGAAAAAAAAAAATAGTCCTTTATTTTATGTTCTGGATTTGTGTCAAGTGTTGTAATGATTTTTCTCTAAAAATAAATAAATAAATTGCGATGAGGAAACCCAAGGCACGCTCAAAATATCTTCAAAAAAAAAAAAAAAAGAACGCGTTTTACCAAATTATCAATAGGTCTGTTCAAAGTCCTCAGGATCAGGAATTTTTCTGAATTTTGATTGGTCAATATCTCTTCCTGGCTTCAGGAAAGAAAAAAAAAAAAAATCTAAAGGTAGAGAAAATGATTCTAGGATTATATTTGATTATTTTTAATGACATAATGCTCTGTTATCATCATTAAATGTATAATGTATTTACTGCAAGAATGCTTTACGTTAAAGAAAGTATATGATATGCAAGATTTGAAATACAGAGAATGTTTGTTTTTCAAGTAAATTGAATTATTTCAACTGCATCTTGTTTAAAAAAAAAAGTTCAATTTATCTTTTTCTTTCTTTCTTGACTCAATGTCAAACGAACGAGACGATCTATTAATGTCTTATCTTGATGAAGACTATATGTCCACCACCAGTCAATTCTCTTGGAATCAGTTCCAAGATATAGACGCTCATTATTTCCCGTTAGTCAATCTGTTTCAAGCTATTGATGTCTCACAGCTCACTCAGGCCGTAAAGCCGAATCGGGGTCGAAAAAAGCGCGATGATTCTCCATGTGTTAAGCCATTGGTACCCATTCTTCCAGCCGGGAAGATCACACCCGAAAAAGAAGATCAGATGAAAAAGGAAGCTTCTAAGCGACAAGAGAGATTGATCAAGAATAGGGCAGCCGCTTTACTTTCTCGTAAACGAAAACGAGATCATATGAATTTTTTGGAAGAAGAAAAATCCAGCCTCTCAAATGAAAATCTCGCGTTAAAAGAAAGTATAAACTTACTTGAAAAAGAAAACTTAGTATTGAAAGGAATATTGAAGAGTGACAATAAAAAGAATTATGACAATGGGATGATCTTGATGGTAATTGCTACTAAAAAAAAAAAAAAAAAAGTGATATGCTGACTATCTCAAATAGATTATCTTGTATTTCTTTGCATTGTTCATTCCACTTATATCCACTACACAGTAAGCTCACCTCTATTGATTTGCTTATTCTAACCTCATTTTATTTCTTTAGAACGTCAAACATTGTTTTTAAAAAGAAAGCAAAGAAGTTTGTAAATTAAAAATAAATCTGCATTTTTTTTTATTAACAGCAACAAAAGCATGAAGAACGTTGGTATTCGGCTTCTGTCTTTCGTCTATTTTGAGAATTATTCAACAAGGAAATTCCTTCATCGTCACTTTCAACCATTTCTTCATCTGAACAGTGACTCACAATGTGTGCATAAGACTTGTTCTTGGCTTTATTAAGCTTTGATTCTATTTAAGATTAACATCTCCTCTCCCTCCCTATAGTAGATAATTCTACCTAACTTTTGAATGACTTTAAGATGATCTTGCTGCTCATTAGTTGTTTGAATAATGTTCCATTTAGGGAATTGAGTTGTATGAGTTATTGTACTCTTTATAAATAATGTTAACAACAATGTAAATAATAGTAGTAGTTATCACATTAGAGTCTTTTGGTAAAAAGGGATCATCATTTATGTTCATTCAAAGAATTTGGTTTTTTTCGGGAATCTAAAGAAGAGGAAAGTATGGGTTTAGAATAAGACAAAATCAGACGGATGAAGGCTAAAAATTGTTCCATAAAAAAGTCTCTGGCATTTTGTTTTGAAGGTAATGAAGCCGCTTTTATATTTGACTTTTATAGGGATCGATTTTCTTTTTAATAACAAGGGTTTTCACCCTTTCAGGTACATACTAATCAAAGATATGTTTTGATCATCGTAAAGGCCTTTTTGGACTACTCGCGATGCTGAAAAAACATCACAGATACTTATCATGAAGGTGTAATGAAAGCTTTATGTAAAGTTAAAGGATTCTTCGTATTTTAGAGATACAAAACACAATAGTTTCCAAAAACAAAACAAAATAAAACAAGAATACAGGGTACTCAAAAATATCTCCATGGCTATAATAATTGTAGACATTATGAGACAAATTAGAAGACGAAAAATATATTAAACAAAGGCTATCGTTTCAATACACACATGTAATTGTTTATATAAAAAAGGGCGTTAGAAATTGAATAAACACTTGTCATCTCTTCAACTTTCTTTAATTATTATGTATTTCCAGGTATATCTAGCCACATTGTCATTTAAGAGATTTCTTTATTTAATATGATAAACGTTAAGTATAAAATGGACCAGGTTGGCATATGCCTGCCTCCTCCTCATCCTCTTCTTATGTTAACTTCACTATGTTTGATTTAATGAGCACAAAGAGATTTTCTGTTGGGTTGACAAGCAGAATGAGCTCATTTAGTGAACATTGAGCACTTACAGTCACACACAATTAATTTTCATACGGATGTAAAAATTGAACGGAAATTATTTTTTGTTTTGCCATATAACTCTACAATCAATTAATAAACATCAAAATAAATCACTCAGAAGAATCATCCAACATTACCCATAGAAGCTACAAAAGTCGAGAAACAAAAAATTATTGGGGCGTTTATTGGCTAAAAAAAGAAAATTATACAATGAGCCGCATTTCAGAGGTAGTTGGCGTCTCTAAGGCCACAGTCCAAAGTATCATTAAGAGAATCGACGAAAAGGAAACCCCTCTTCCAGCGCGCCAACCAGGTGCACCCAAAAAACTGAATGGGCGGGATCTAAGACACCTTCAGGCCATTACCAGAAAGGATCCATTTGCCTCTTATGAAAGAATAAATTCTCAATTAAAATTATGCGACATTAGCATTTCTCGCACAACTCTGATTACTTACATCAAAGAATTCGGCTTTGGATCTTACTTCGCGGCACATAAGCCTGCACTTACTGAAGAAAACAAGAAGAGAAGGCTTCGTTGGGCGAAAGAAAGAGTGAACTGGACGAAGGAGCAGTGGGATGGTGTTGTTTG
>JNDS01002443.1:0-19155 GCA_000697035.1 Rhizopus stolonifer B9770
TGGCAATCTAATTTTGAGCGGGAGACACGTACACAAATTCAGATGTAGATGTTGATGATTAAATTTCTAAAAGAAAAGGTATTATTAAGTGGAATTCCCACTAGCTAACGTAGTGTTAGTTAGTTATGATGTAATTAGAGAAAGTATATAAAATTCTGTACTATTCAGAAAAACGCGTCTTCTTTTTTTTTTCATTTTTCACTGTCTTAACAAATGAATACAAACAACTCAACTGCTTCTAACAACGCTACCCTCGATAACTCTAGAGTTGATAGCATCACTATATATGACACTACTGTCATCAAAAATTGTAATACAATAAATACTGTGCATCAATTGGTATAGCTAAATTTTTTATGATCGTCTTTTAGAAGATATCGAAACCGTTGTTCGCACTGAACGATCAAAAAGACGTCCTTACAAGAAAATGACACCCGAGATCTGGAAGATTTTTTATTACAACTACCCGTTGAAGGGATACAGTTTGTACCAGGCCGCCAAATCAATTAACTTCCCTGAATCGACAATGCGTAAATGGGTAGAACGTGTTGGTGACTCACGTGAAGGGACAATCCCAGAGCTTGCAATTCGTGGAAGAACAGCATCGAGTTTGATAATGACCAATCACTCTCAATTCATAGAGAACCTTGTGGAAAGAAGATTCGAGTGCACCCTCGAAGAGATTTCTCTTTTGCTTCAGGAAGAATTTCCTGAAGACTTTGAAAGAAGATTGTTTGTATCTGCTGTGCACAAGCACTTGGTTAGCAAGCTCAGCTTCACTTTGAAGAAAGCCGAAGTCTACTCAGAACGACGTAACCATGAGGAAATTTGGCAAAAAAGATATGACTATGTGAATAAAATAGTAACTGAGGAAAGGGTTCATTATGACCAAAATTGTGTGTTTGTGGACGAGACTGGCTTCAACTTGCATGTTAACAGAACACAGGCCAGAGCAAGAAGAAATGAGCCAGCCAGGATCGTTGTTCCTTCCTCGTCAAAAGGAAGAAACGTGACCATTTTTGGAGCAATTAGCCACCGAGGTGTTGAACTCCTGGTAAAACACGTAAGGTGTGCACACCATCTTGTAATGCTTTTTACTTAAAATACATAATATTCTATAGAATACAAATGGTACAACCAGGAGCAACAGCTTTCTCGATTTTATTGACGGTTTGATTGAACACCTGGACAGCATTGGAGTTCAAGGAAGCTATGTTGTGTATGACAACGCTCTAATTCATGGGACAGCAGCAGCACAGAAACTTGAAGCAGCTGGTTACAATCCATTGAAGTTGCCTCCATGGTCCCCGTTTCTTAACCCTATTGAAGAGTGCTTCTCTAAGCTGAAAAATGGGGTTAAGAAACACAAACTTCATAACCAGCCTGACTTGCTAAACAAAATCACCCAGTCTGCTGCTGCCATCACGGCTAACGACTGCCAAAGTAGGATCAGGCACTCGAGAGAGTACTTCTCGAGATGTCTCCGTATGGATGAGTTGTTATAAACATGTTAATAAAAAAAATTAACTTTTAAGAAAATATATGATATGCAATAAATAGTTCCAGTATGATTCAAGAATCTCAGATTAAAAAAACATGTCTTATTATAACGTTATTAAAAACTGGTGCCAGACAATAGTATACAACTTGTTGTACTTATCTTCAACATCTACATCTGAATTTGTGTACGTGTCTCCCGCTCAAAATTAGATTGCCAATATCGCTAACATTTTTGTTGCAAACCGCTAAAAAATATGTGACGATTCGCTAAATATGTTTAGCACTTTCGCAAAAATTGTTGTCTCGATCCTCAAATTATTTTGTGCTTTTCGCAAACTTTAGGGGAAAAAACCAGTATATATTGGCCTAAGACAAACTTTGAGATACTTCTCATGTGATTTTCTCCAAACTTTTCGAGCTCCCACATCTTTGCCAATTTCAATGCTGGACTCATCGGTCCAAATGACCTTTCTCCATTGATCCAAGGTCCAATCCTTATGCTCTCTGGCAAACCTAAATCTGTCCTTTCGATGCTTTTCTTTAATAAATGGCTTCCTCGCTGCCGTACGTTTACTGTAGCACAGATTGTGAAGCTCGCGTGAGATGGTCGCAGTGCTGACCTCAGTTGGTAAACTCGACTGCAATTCTTCTAACGTGACCTCCCTATCACTAACTACAGCTCTTTTCAAGACCCTATCAGCTTGTTCATCGAAAGAGCGAGGTCTTCCAGAGCTTTTTGTTTGATTGACAGTTCCATGGTCTTTAAAATGTTTTACAATATATCTCACTGTAGAGGTCGCGATGCCCATAATCTCAAAAATCTCCTTCACGGTTTTTCCCAGCTCATAAAGATCAACGATTCTGACTTTTTGTTCAAGGGTTAAATTAGGCATTTATAAAAAAATAAGTTGAAAAGGAAGAGAAATCAACCAACGCGGAGCTTAATCTTTCCAACTTTTTTTTTAAAGTGACTGTACAGCTATTATCAAAAAAAAAAGTCCCATTTTTAAAAATCCGCAATAAATTTATCCGTTCAAACTTATTGCTCACAGTGGTAATTAGTACTCAATTATCTTTTATCTTGACGAACATAGTGTTTGATTATCAACTTACCGCGCCAGTCCATTCGGGTCACTACTGCTTTCTTCTTTTGACTTTAGGCAAGACACATTTTCAATATATGGTTCAGGCGACACTTATTGATTCTTATGTTCTTTGCTTGTTGTAGTAATAGCTTGGCTTTATCCACGTTCTGTTTTTTCCATTCTATTACACTCAATGGTACTTTTGGCTCGTTACCGATAACCATTACATCTAGTTTCCGTCCATAGGTTGCTGTTGTTGAAATAAAATTAAACACCTTTTTGATATATTTCCGAGAGTCTTTTGTAACTGATGAATTTACTTCACCTCTGCTTCCAAAAATAAAAAAAAAAAAAAAGAGGATACGCAAATTTGGCCCGAAAATCCAATATAATACATGACAGTAATATAGAATCTTTGGAACGCAAGACTTTGAAGAAAGAAGAGGCACTTAAGAAATTCGATTGTAGAACAGGTACAGCTCCTCGTTCTAAGCAATTCAAACAATAAGCTGAATGTGTTGCTTACCACAAAGCTATATTACATATGATGTTAGCAATACTGCAGTAAACTTCCAATATATTACCAATTAATGAAACAATTATACAAGCAAAATATAATTTTAAAGCTTTTCCTTGCATATAACAAACGCTGAGTTACACTACAAAGATGAAAACCCAAGTCCCCTCTTTTAAAAAGGTACACAACCTATTGGTAAGTTATGGAAGTGAGCAAGGTTAACATTCCGTCTGTACCAATATGAAGTTTCAAGAGCTTGAAATCAACAAATGGAGGCTAATGAAAAAAGACATAGAATATAATATACTTTTATACAAAACGCCCTTTACGAAAACAAAATCACACATTCTTTTAAGTAACACCAAGTAAAACCTTCAATTACTCTAAGCTCCATTAGGCCTTACTTTAATGTATCAAGTTCAGTAAAAGTAAAATCCGGTATTTTTTTTGTGATAGCAGGACTAAACAATGTGGTAGCAAGCCTTGACTGTGTGGTAGCACTCTGTAAACATTTTCGAAAAGTACTTAAATGGAGAGTCAATTTAAATCAACATTTGATAATAAAGACATCATATACTGCTAGAGGATTATCTAAGTTATTAATTAAATCTATGTGTAACTTGAAGAAGGACTCCCTTTGAGAAAATAATAACCATCTTTTGAGAAAATAAAATCTGTCCTTTGGGAAAGCAAAACCACCTTTTGGTTTTGAAGCTTCGCCCTTTGAATTTTTTATTGGCCGCCCTTTGGCATTGGAACGACTGTATGTCGGTCAATGGGAAAAGGAAGCATGTAAAATAAGGATATTCAAAAATTCTAAAATGAAACTTCATTGAAATCCCGATTTTTTTTTTTTTTTGTTCTTTTTTCAAACATGACTGGAAAAAAAGAAAGGCTCATTAGAGGACACAGAGAGGATTCTGTATTGTTTACTCTCTACGAATTACAAGATTTAAGAGGTACTGTATGGTGTTTGTAAAAAAAAAAAAAAAAAAAGTAAGCTAATGTTTCATTCTTGCAGCCCACCAACGAACATTCGAAGGCGCTTATTGGCGAACAGCACTTGCAGCCTTTTCAACAGGACTACTGATTTTAAAAGTATTTACAAGAGAGTTTTACAAGATCGGCATTACATTTTTTGTTTTCGGAATTGCCATGCTAGTAATTGCCATGTGGAGACGACGTACTTCGTTTGATGTTTTTGACCCATCGATACCTTACAAAACCAGTGGTGATTGGGTTGTTTTGACGACCGTTGTTACCATGGCTACATATGTAATCCTACTCGTATTACTTTGGAACCTCTAATATTATACCATGCAAGCACACTCATTCACTCACATAAACACATACAAACGAACATACATTAAAATACCATATCCGGTGTTACGACCGAATCCTTTTTTTTTTTCTCACAGAAAATATCCAAAAATGGTCAAGTTTTTGACAAGCTTCGTAACATGAGAGATATGCAGCCAATGATGTGATGTGTATTTATAATGTGCACTCTTAAAGATCTCTCAACTCAGCAAGAGAATAATTAATAACAGTTTCATGTAATCTCCCTTTTCCTTGAGAACAACGGAGAGTGATGCATTCATTCACGTGCGGGTAGCTTCTTAAGAACAATAGACCAAGGGGTTTTTTGACAACCTACACGTGCATTACTTGGGGAAAAAAGACAAAACCAATAGATAAAGACATGCAGACCCTATCTGTGACGTGATTCATCCAATCATTTGCTATTTATTGACTCGATTTAGACGGGTTTCAGTTTCTCTTTTCTTTCTCTCCTTTTTTCTTTTTTTTTCTCCTCTTTTTTTTTTTTTTTTTTTTTTTACAATGCAAAACAAGGAATGTCGCATTTCAGACTGTGAAGATTCAGATGAAGAAAGTGAATGGGACTATGAGAGTAGTTCCGACAATGAAAACAGTTCAAGCGATGAATTAAAAGATCAATACTTTGACCCAACCAAGATCACAACTTCGCTTCCCTTATTACCTTTTAGCAACCAAGTAGGAGGGCACGCGTCCTTCTTCCGGTTCTCGAAGCGAGCAATTTGTAAGCCAGTGTCTGCAAGAGAGCAAGAGTTTTATGAACACATTGATATTCAACACCACGAGCTATTGCCCTTTACCTCTCAGTATATCGGCGTACTCAACGTCACTTACCGACATGATCATGCTGTACCCGAAGTTTTGTTTGAAAACAACAAACACTTGCTTCGTGATTGGAGAGCATGCCATCAAGGACGACGTCTTTCTGAATCATTGAATGGCCGTAGGGAGTTTCAAGAATTGGTCCTGCGCGAGGTCTTTTCACCCAAGGCCCTTAAGGAAAGACTCATTCAAGCAGAGGATTGGAAACAACGATTCAAATCACCTCCAGAACTAGTCCATAGTTACTCTAACATACAGTTGATCAAGAAACGAACCTGTGCATGGCCAGAGACCGGTCGATCCATGCCAAATATGTCTAGTTTCGACAAGTCTTGTACTGTAGACACAATCGACTCTCGAAAAAAAATCAACAGTCAATCCTTCTTACATTGCGATACAATTGAAGATGAACCAATTTTCAGTATGGATGATATCTTGGTAGAAAAGACACTGGTACAACAACAAGAACAACCTACCACGCCCGTTTTACAAGTGGACTCGTCTTGTCTTAATCAAATAAACAAAGATTCGCCTGAAATCAATAACAATCCTTGGTCACTTCAAATATACAGCCGAGATTTACAACGAATCAAGAATAGAAAGCAGACGAGTGAACAAAAGTATATTTTAATTGAAGATTTAACAGACGGAATAAAATATCCTTGTGTATTGGATCTAAAGATGGGTACACGACAATACGGCGTGTACGCTACCCGTGAGAAAATGAAAAGTCAGACAATCAAATGTGAGAAATCGACTAGTAAAACATTAGGGGTGCGAGTATGTGGTATGCAGGTAAATAAGAATTAAAAGAAAGAGAGGTTGTGTGCTTGAGTGCTTGTGTGCTTGTGTGGACAGGGGGAATATACATTAATATAAGTCATACTTTGTTAGGTTTATCAAATAGACGATGATGAGTTTCAATACCAAGATAAATATTATGGTCGTACATTGACGCAAGATACATTTCGTGATACATTGCAAGCTTATCTGGATAACGGAAAGGGATGTCAGATACAACATATACCCGTGATTGTAAGAAAACTAAGAAGATTAGCAAGAATAGTAAAGACGATGCACGATTACAGATTCTACGCTTCTTCTTTGCTCATGATTTACGATGGCGATTCAACGAATTCTCGAAAGGTGGATGTAAGAATAATTGACTTTGCTAATTGTGTGACAGCAGATGATGTCAAGTACAATTACAAAGACTTTAGTTATCCTCCGAGGAACAAAGGACCAGATAATGGATATCTTTTGGGCTTAAAGACACTTGTTCTTTGCTTTGAATGGATTTATAAATCGCAGGGCGGTTCTGCAGAGGATTTAGTTGTAGATGGTGGCGATGTATTTAATAATATCTTTGAGCCCGCCAATGATGAAATCTTGAACTCTCTCCTATATTAATTACTCTTACCTTGTATCATATGTACATTATCTCAACTATAAAAATTCATTCCTATAATTTCAATTTTTAAAACAAAAATTGAAGAAATAAATGCCCAATTATTACCCTTTGAATTTCATTGATTCCCCTCCCTCCACCTATTTATTAGGCAGTGAACAATCCTTATATTGAAAATTATCACAACTGGTAGACCTCCAAGTCTTTATCACTATACTACCTCTTTTCTGTTAAGAAAAAAAGAAGAAGAATGCGAAAAAAATCTCCTTTTAGTGAAAATCGGAGGGTTACATCCGATTTATGCATAACTGTATACTGTTTAAATCAAAACTTAAAGATGGGATTGAAAGAAGATCTGGAGACAATTTCATTAAGTGGAGCAAAAAAAAAAAAAAAAAAAAAAAAGATAAATGAGAGTCTTGTTATCGTATATTATAACTCTCTTCTGATACCACTTCTTGTACAATACTCGTGTTTGCAAACTACAAGTAATAGGTTCCAAAAAATTAAAAACCTTCATTTGTGCCATGTCCTTTTTTTTTAAAAAAAAAATTACACATTTATTGGCTCTATTTTTTTCCTATTGCGGTTGAACGGAATTTTATGTTAGATGGACGCTTACGTTCTGTAAGTAAAATATACTTGTTTCACTAGACTTAAAGTTCAACCGAACCTTGACCTCATAATTTAATAACTGTATAGAAGCTTTTACCTTGTCCTTCTTTCACTTATATAATAGGTACGATATTGCTTAATGAAGTAGAAAGATAGGCAGTCTTAACTCAGCTTTACAAAATAACAAAAACATCTGCACAGATAAACAGGAAATGTCATCAACTCAGAAAACTTTCATAGCAACTGAGTTTAGTTCACCAGAAAAGCATACCACAATCAATTTGAAAAGAGAGTTTCACAATGAAGAAACGTCTACTTACTATTTACCAAAAGACGATGAGGAACAGAAAGATTGACGGGGGTAATATCATGTATATACATAAACCTGATGAGCATCATTGCTTTTAAAATGGAAAAGAATCTCACACTTGTTTATAACAGCAACACTTTGCCTATAAAGAGTTATTGGAAGGGTATGATGATCTTAATACGTACAGAGCATAAGCTAACTTGGTTTTTTTTTTATCATAAAGAAAAGTACTTGCTAGTGTTCGAAAATCTCTTAACTTTGAAAAGGGAGTTTCAGTTCTCGATATAGGATGTGGTTCTGGAGTATGGAGTATGATAACCTTTTTTATATATATAAAAACCGGCAAAGCTTTGTTAAACTGCGTGATATCTCAACAAAACTTTATATAAGGATATGGCTCATGGCTATCCTAACTGTACATACGATGGCTGTGACACCGTTAATGTTACCAACAAAAATTTGAAATTAGACATTTCGTCAAGAAAATGTGCTCTATGATCTCCCTTACCCTGACGATACGTTTGATTTTATTCATATAAGTTTCTTTGTATATGTCTTTCGCAATGAAGAGTGGCCAACAGCTATAAAAGAAGCTATACGTGTAATAAAACCAGGCGGTATGTTGCAATTTGTTGAGGCTGGGCACATGTTATTTGTAGAAACTAACGGAGGAGGTTTTTTTTTTTTTTAGCTGACATTTTTTATATTAATTACCAGAAGATAGTTCCTCTGCTTTTTACAAGTATTGAAGCGCAAGTCTTTTGTATCTTTCATTTAACCAATATTTATTTAAAAGAACCCTATACGAATAGGTTTTTCTATCTATTCATCAAAAAGACAAGATCCAAGAATTTGCGACAAACTAAAGGCCCTAGTTTCAGCAAACAAAGAAGTCAAAGTGAAGCAACATGAGCGTAGATGATGCAATGCAAGTAGCTCAATGAAAAAAAAATTCTTCGAAATCAAGTATAATTTGCGATTTAATTTGTTCTTCGATTAGGTGTCAATACTTCCGTTGCAAAGAAGTTGAGATGGGATGGTGTTGGGTTTGTAAAATCTTATATCAATCACATGAAACCTATTCTAGGACTAGAAAGCGAAGCAGATGTTCAGAAATATATAGAAGACTACAAAAAGTGTATGATTTATTCTGGTTGCTGTTTTGATATAACTGGCGTTGCCGCAAAAAAAAGTATATCATATTAATTGTTTTTGTTCAATTTTACGTTCTTTTGTAAAAAAAAAAAAAAAAAAATGTTCGAATAAATGTTATAAACCTCTGTAATTGACTCTGTTATATGATGAGCGACTCATTAGCATTTTTTTTATAACCAAAGAAGGAGGGAGGGATGGTTGATTGGTAGACAATCAAAATCTTTGTATTTACACAATATTTCAGGAACACCCAGATAATGTCTTACTTCTGAGATTGTCTCTCTTGTATAACACTCGTGCTTTGCGAATTAGAAGTGACAGAATCCCAAAGGACAAGAGAGACGCATTGTACACATATTCGTGTCTATGAATCCATAAAAGGTAAAACAATATAAATTTGTAATGCAACTTTATTTTCTTCCTATTGTAACATACAAGAGTAACACTGTTACTTGGTGTAAAGCGTTTGAATGCGAAATAGTACATTCTGTAGTTGAAATATGTTTGTACCACTATAAAAACTTGAATACAGAATTTAGAAAGCCCGAAACTTTCTATCCTGTTTAAATGCGACGTATGTCATTGTACAAAGAAAAAGAGAATCAGGAAGCCTTGCATATATACTAAATAATAACAATAGAAATGGACATTTGTATAAATCACATAGAAGTACCGTCCACTAAAGAAACTGTCCTGTCAACCGAAGCCAGCACAATAAATAAATAAAGCATATCAAAACTAATTGAAAGAGAGAGTTACACAATGAAGAAACGTCCACTTATTGGTTGCCAAAGATGATGATGAACAAGCAAAACCAACTTGATGGAGGAGGTAATATTAGCTTTATAAACTACCTGGACATCATTGTTGTAAAATCTTCCGTCAATACTATGAAACCTATTCTGAGGTTAGATGTTCATAAAACACTTGAAGGACTTTAAGAATTGTCTAATTTATTCTGAATGCTGTTTCGATGCGGCCGTTGTCGACGCACAAAAGCTATAGTACCCCCTCTCTCAATAAATCTCTATTAAAATTTTGATATATCAGACAGCTCGGTAGATGTCATTTATGAAAGAAGACAAAAAAAAAAAGAATAAACATTTATAGTCAATATATACTGAGAGGGTATTTTTGAACCACAAGCCCAAAAAAAAAACCAATTGGGCCCCCTTTTTAGATTTGCTTACCAGAATAATATCGGAAAAGTTGATGATTACTAAAAGATGTAAAATAATTGATTGGCTTATGCTCCACTTATGTATCAAAGTGTGGCATCTTATCCTATTAAAGATATTACACGTCATCGACGGTAGACCACTCCTTGTTGCTTGTTCAGAAAAAGGTTGCAAAGTTTTTGAAATGCATCAGCATTGATTTCGTTGGTTTCTGGGTTGAATGTTGTACTCCTTTAGGGCCAAAGTACATAGAGTGAACCAATTGTAACTGATTAAAGTTGAATAGCTGCACCAGATTTTGAGCATATGGATTAGAGGACAACAGGTCACGATTTAGCGGTGGAGGACAATATGTTATTGCATATTGCGACTGATAGTTTTGTGATAATACATCCGAAATCAAAACACCGTTCTTTTGTTCAAGCGTAATGGTACCATCTTCAGTAGCAGCAAAAGTAGCATTTTTGAAGAGTAATACTGATTTAAACATTTGTATACCATATTCATAAATGTAGTCGATGGTAGAAATCATTGCACTGCAGATATTGTCTAAAATTCGCTTAGGATATTAGGAGCCAAATCAAATATGAATAATGGAGTTAATGAACAGCTGAAAGTTCTTGACTCTGGTTCTTCATCGGCAGGGGGGATTGGGTCATCTTTAGTATGAGCTTCGCTACTGGTGATTCCAGTATGTGGTACTTTTGGATTTTTTTCCCTTTTCCTTTTCCTTTTCCTCTTTAAATTGCTTTGGATTTTTTGAGCAATACTATCAAATTCTAGTCAACGAACTCTTTCCAACGCTGATATGGCGTCTTATCCTTTCTCTTCTTTTTTATCAAATTCTCCAATTCGGCCGCACTCGCACTAATTCTTCTTTCAGTACGCGTGGTAGTTCCTTTGCGAAGTCTTAACCTAGACTTACTTGCAAATTTAAGAGTCTCTAAATCTCTTTTAGATTCAATACATTGTATGGTATTACCAGAAAGCATGTCATGAAACTCGTCGTTCCAAGCGTTAAGTAACACTATATCCCTTTCTTGTTCGAAATTGAGTCTTTTTAGCTGCGGACGAACTGGATTCTGGAACACCACTTTCATGTTCCCGCTTCTTCATTTTAGATAGTCTCCAACTAGGCAGTTTATTTAAGCTGTATAGCGCGCCGACAATTCTTTATTTTTATTTTTATTTTACTTTTCTTTTTCGTTCGCACATATAGAATAAAACTAATTTATTAAGCTTTTGTAATGCTTATGTTGAGAAAAAAATATAGGCATTATTAAATAACGCAATATGTAGTAACTGTACAGTTATCTGAGAATAAAATTAGGATTTTTCTTTTTTTTGCATTTTATTTTCAAGATCTAAATGTTGATGTCGTTCAGTTGTAAACTTTTTTTACATACAAATACCAGGATTGACATTGATAAATAACAATCAAAGCCTTTTAAATTATTCCATGTAAAAATATGACAGCAAAGCAACTACAACTTTATTTCTATATCCTAATACTTAATAGAGCCCCCGCGGGTTTTGATCACCGACCTCATTCGTTTTGGCATCGTGTCAATAAGTTTGTTGACCTGCTCAATTCTTATACGATTCCAGACCCTCTTTAGCAATATTACGTTTAATTCTGAAGAACGGCTCTTGTACCATTCTCGATTAAACTGCCGTTTAAGATTCATCCATAAGTTTTCAATTGGATTGAGATCTGGAGATTGAGCAGACCTTTGTAATTTCACAATGGAGTGTGCAGTCCTCCATTCTTTTACTGCAGATGCTGTATGAATGGGCGCATTATCCTCCATCAAAGTTGCACCATTGATACTGTTGTGGAAATTAAGCAATGCTGGTTCGTAAACATTGCTAACGAAATCTGCACTTGATCTCTTCTTCTTTGGGATAATCGTCAATCCCGTCTTTTTTCCATAGCTTATACCACCACAGATCATCACGGTAGATCTTCTGCTTTTAAAAGTAGGTCTGAGACACTTCTTACGGTATTTTTCCCATGATTCTCTCCATATCTTTGATGTCGACATATTCTTTCCAAATTCGATGCTACACTCATCAGTCCAAATGACCTTTCTCCACTGTTCAAGGGTCTAATCTTTATGATCTTTGGCAAATCGAAGTCTGGCTTTACGATGCTGCTCACTAAGAAATGGTTTTTTCGCAGCAACGCGCTTATGAATTCCCATTAATTTGAGCTCATGGGTGATGGACCAGGTGCTAGCTTCAAATGGCAATCGTGACTGAATGAATTCAAGCGAAGCTCCTCTGTTTGCTTTCACGATTCTTCTCAACAGACTTTTGGATCTCTCGGTAAAAAGGTGAGGTCTTCCAGAGCCATCTTGTCGTTTGGCAGTTCCTGTTTCCTTGAAATTCTTAATTACATAATTTACAGTGGACGTTGAAATGCCCATTTCAGAGGCAATGTCGGCTTTTTTTTTTATTGAAGTCTGTGACGTTCTATAATTCTGATCTTATCTTCGTAAGATGTATGAGACATTTGTACGAATTTATATATTTAAGATGTGTAGAAAAAAGAGATTGTTTGTATAGTCTTATAAAATTCGGAATTGAAAAATCCTAGTTTTATTCTCAGATGACTGTACACTAAAAAAAAAAAAGTCTTTAACAATACATGTTTGCGTTTACTGTTAAAAAAAAAAAAGAAAAAAGCTTATAAAAAGCTTCCTTTAAGTGCATAGAGTCAAACTATAGTCTTTTTCAATCATCAATCAAGTTTTATTATCAATGATATATTATATTTGAAGGAAATTTTATTCAGGTGCCGTACAATGACATGCACAAGTTAACAGTACTTCATAGTGGCATTAAATAGATAAAAAATAAAAATAAATAAAAAAAAAAAAAAGGGAAAGTACACTAAGATTATGCTTAAAGGTTAATTTCGATGCTGATGCTTGTTTTCTGTTCTTGAACGTCATTCAATAAAATGCCAAAACTCAAGAAAAAGTAATTCCGATCTATGAATTTTTGAGACTGGTCTCATCAAAATGAGACTAACGGTGAAAATAATGCAATCAACGGTTCAATAGCATAATTCATGAAGAGTGATCTGGTTGATTGCTTGAGATGTTCATAATCTTGATGAGTAGAAGTCAAAATAATAACTTTGTAAAAAAAAAAAAAAAAAAAGGTTTTCAAATTATAGTGATGTTATTCCCGGAATGTGTATGTGTATTTTCTCTCTCCCTTTCTTTTCTTTTCTTTTCTTCTTCTTCTGGTAAACATTTCATTTGTGTGTTTGTTTTCTGAATACTTTAAGGACAAAAGACGAGTAATTGATACACTGGAAGCAAGAAGCGAAACTCCGATTCCTGGTGGACTGTCTTTTCTCTTTCAAAAACCCTAAAAAATATTTTTTTTTTTTAATTTCTGTCAAGTTATAGAATGTCAAAACGTCAAGCCGATCATTCCGAATTAAGAGAGCAATCCAAAGCTTCTTCTTTCCAAAACCGACATGAAGCAGAAGAAAAGAATGAGATGGGTCATTTTGAAGATAACTGGGAAGACGAGATTGAAGAAGACGAAGGAGTTACCGAAGAAGTAGAAGACGAAGAAGAAGGTAAAGAACAAACGAAAAGGTTGAAATATTACTTGCTTATATTGAAATTCTAGGAGATGGTATGGATGTGGATGAACAAGAAGAAGTACAGGATGATTTGAAGGTGTATATGCCTGGACAACCTTTGGAGGAAGGTGAAGTCTTGGAAGCAGATCACTCAGTCTATGTTATGCTTCATAATTTGGATGTTCGTCTTCCTTTCTTGAGCTTTGATGTTATAGAAGACAAGTTGGGTGATGAAAGAAAGAATGTAAATATATTATTTGGATTATCAGAAAAGAAAGAGAACTCATTTTTATGTACTAGTACCCTGCTACTGCCTATGTTGCTGCAGGTACTTCACTCCCCGGTGTACGTGATAATGAAGTAGTAGTGATGAAGATGTCCTCTTTACACAAGACATTGCAAGATGGTACATAGAAATGTAAATTTTGTAAGAAGCATATTAACATGATCTGTAAGACTCGGATGACGAAGAAGATCCAGAAGCCTTGGATGAAGACCCAGTACTTGAACACAAATCCATCCCTCACCAAGGATGTGTCAACCGTATTCGAATGATGCCATACCAACAAAACAAACATATTGCATCCACTTGGTCTGAGACAGGCAAAGTCCATCTTTTTGATTTAACACAAGCCGTGGAACATTTAGAGATTCCTGGCTCAACCTCCGTAATCCCTCAAAAGCCCTTGGCTACTATTCACCAGCATGGACGTGACGAAGGTTATGCAATGGATTGGTCAAGCCTTGATGTTGGAAGGTAAATAATAATAATAAATAATAAGGAAGCGTATTTAAACATTGTATTAGACTTTTGACAGGTGACAACAGCGGCAAAATATATCAAACAGTTTTGAATCAATCAGGTGTACAGACAGAATCAGTTGCATTTAAAGAGCATAGATCCTCTGTGGAAGATCTTCAATGGTCACCTACGGAAAACAGCGTGTTTGCATCATGTTCAGCCGATCACACTGTAAAGATTTGGGATACACGTAACAAGAAGCGTTCGGCTGTGAGTGTTCGTGCATCTGGAACCGACGTGAACGTGATTAGTTGGAATAAAAAGGCTTCTTATTTGTTAGCCAGTGGACATGATGATGGTGTCTTTAGCGTGTGGGATCTTCGTACTTTCCGACCCAACCAAGAGAGTACACCAGTTGCAACCTTCAAGTGGCATCACGGTCCTATCACATCCATCGAATGGCATCCTACTGAAGAGTCTGTTTTGGCCGTGTCGGGAGCAGATAATCAATTAACCTTATGGGATCTTTCAGTGGAACCAGATAGTGAACAAGATGGACAAATGACACAAGATGATGTACCTCCCCAATTACTGTTTGTTCACCAAGGCCAGGAAGATATCAAAGAATTGCATTTCCACAAACAAATTCCTGGATGTGTGATTAGTACAGCAAATACAGGAATGAACATCTTCAAGACCATCAGTATTTAGATTTTTTTTTTTTTTTTCTTGTTAGATAATAAAACAAATACACGTTGACATAATTAAAGATGAGGGGAAAGGGGAAAGGGAGAAATAAGTGTTTATTTTTTAATTTGTGTGATTTTATATATTTGGCTCTCCTTTGCGAAAGATTATGTACACAATATTTGAATATATATTAATCCGAGTCAGAATCATCAGAACTGGATCCAGATGAGTTATTGTCTGAATCACTTGAAGAGTCTAAAGATGAAGCCAGATAAGCATATAGAAAATAAGAAATAATCTGTAGCTTACCATTTCGTTCGGTTCGACCTGTATTTTTTTCAGGTTTAACGTTGTTTTCGTTATGTATATAGTTGTGTAATCGGGTTAATGTGCTAATCCCCAAAGAATCGATATCCAACTCAATTTCTTCTTCTCCCTAAAAATCAATATAAAAGTCAATAAAGAGGTATAACAAAAAGATATTTGAATTTACGCTATCCAAATTGGGCATAGAAGACTGAATAATTTGGACCACGTTAGTCAGCATATCGCCTGTCAAGCGATTGATGCTTTCACTCAGTTGTCTCTTTTGTTCAAACGTAAATGTCATTTCCTCCTCTTCATCACTTGACATCTCCCTATACTTTGTCATTCTCTTCCTCTTTTGAGACGGCTCCTTTTTAGTGGCTCGAGGGGCAGGACGTTTCTTTGGTACTGCTTTCTTTGATGAAGACGATTTGATGGATTCTATTTCTTGAGAAATAGTTGCAATATGTCTCTCCAATTCAGCAATCTTATCATTCTTATCCTGGCGAGCAGGCTGTTGCTTTGAAGCTCTTCTCTTTTTAATTGTTGTCACTTCCTCTGTTACAGGTCTTTGGTCCCACTTTTCTTTAAAGAGAGCTTGGAACTGTTTTGCCATACCATGAATAGGTAATTGAGGCGGGTTGTAGAGATAACAATTATCAAACATTAAATTGACGTCTGCAGCAAACTCATCAGGTGATTTGTATTCGTTTTTGTTCAATTTTTGTTCAATGGTTGACAGATCCATAGGGGTTTTGACAATGGTGGGATAGTCAGGTATGTTGAGTACTACAGGATCGACTGGATACAAGAAGGGGAAAGACATGTGTCTATACTTTTGCTTCTTTAATTCCTTGACAGTCTGTAAACAGTATTTCATCACTTTGGGTGAAGCTACTGTAAATGTTTCGGGATAATCCTTGGAAGGAACATGAATCTCTCGTTTGGGTCTATCATAATAGTCCAACTCCTCATGAGGTGAGTTCTGTTGGCTTAAAGGGGGTGAAATTTCATCTGAACTGGGTGGCATTTGTCGTAAACCTTTTTCAAAGGCTGATTCAACATTTTGGCACAGAACAGAGATCATTGCTTCAGGTCCGTTGTATTTAAAACAATTATTGAATACCAATCGAACATCAGCAACAAATTCATCAACTGCGGCGTATTCGTTTTGGTTGAGTTTTTTATCTACAAGTAATAAATCCATAGGTCTCTTGATAATATGTGGATAATCTGGTACATTCAATTTGACATAATCAACTGGATTAAGAAACGGTACTGCATCTCTGTGTTTCTTTAAATTCCTCATAATAGCTGCACAGTATTTCATTTGGTCTTTAGTCATCGGATTAACCCCTATAGGTAGCTATAAAGGTATATGTAAGTTGATATTTTCTTGATTTATAATTTTCTTTACTTGTTTTTGAGGCGGTGGTGAGGGGAGAGTGTCTGCAGCACTAAAAAATAAAAATAAAAAATAAGGTGTGAGTTCATCATGCACGCGCCACACATGGGATTTTAAAACTACGCGTATTTTATCTTTTTTTTTTTTCCTTTTTTTTTTTCACACCCCAAATTTTTTTTTTATTTTTTTTCCCTTCCCACACTATTAAAATCTTTTTTTTTTATACCTTTTAAATGTTTTACTATTTGTTGTTGCCATCTTTTATTTAAAAAAAAAAAAAAAAAAATCGTGCTTGCGTCATCACTTTCGTCGACCGAAAAGGGTCTTTCTGGATTTTTGCTCTTTTAAAACCAACTTGGCCAATTCATGCACAGGTATTGAGCTAGTAGATTTCCAAGCCTGAAAAATATCTATTTCATTCTTAATAGCCATAGCTGTTGACTAGAAATAGAAGTTTATAAAAGGAGAAAAGACTGAGATGTGTGTGTGTGTGTGTTACCTGAACATTTGACCACAGTGGATGTTGGTTTGATACTTCCTGTTTTATTTGTTTATGGGCGTCTTGAATAAATTGGGCATCCTTTTTATAAACATGATTAACCCATATGGTATCATGGTCTGTTGTGTCTACTATTGGTGTTTGAGAAACTTTTTATTTACTGTTGTTTTCTTACCTTCTTTTATGTCGTTTTGTTGTAGTTGTTCTCTTAATGAAGAGACTGTACAGGATAGGTGATTTAGATGCGTAGATAAATCTTGCACCTTTTCAACGTGAGTCTCTTTTAATATCCTTAGTTCTGTCTCCGCTAATTCTTTCTCTTTGGCATATTTCTCTGTAAAGGGTTTTAATACTAGTGATTTTGTGGATTGATAAATCTTGTTACCGTTCACAGAAGCTTCGAACTCTGTTCTTTCATTTTCTAATAATCGGTATTGATGTCTTGTTTTATAGAGTTCTTTATTTAATTCCTCTAGTTGGGTCTATCAAAAGAATATATATTAGGAATGCTACACAAAATCCCATTTACAAGCTGTACTTTTAATTCTTTTATCTTGTCATCCTTGTCTTTTATCAAGTTTTCATAGATTTGTTTTGCTAAGTATTCTGATTAGTGTGTGTATTGCATAGTAAATGATTACATTCAAAAGGCTGAGAACTGTATAGAGTATATTAGACTTCTTTTGTGAACACAAATGTGTTACCTTGGAGGAGTAGAATCAAGTAGATTCAAGTTGATTTGTTTCCTTTTTACAACAAATGGTGTGACTCTTTTAGACGCAGCAGGTGATTGTCTAACTAATCTACTGTGAGACATTGATAATACGGGAAAGAAAGCGATGAGTAATACTGGGAATGTTTCTAAAATGATTATATTTTATTGAATCAAAAGAATTTACACCTTATCAAAAGGAGGGGGTGGGGATTTACAAGTAAGCAAACCAGGCTTACACTTTTTTTTTTTTTTTTTGTGTGTGTGTGATGAGAAATAAATTAAGAGTAAATTATGTTTTTTCTTTTTTTTTTTTCTTTTTCTTTTTCTTTTTACAAAGATTTCACTTTAGATTCGTTTCTAAGCTTGATTAATCTTTGACGTTCTTTTGTTCGCATAGCTTGACGACGGTTTTGAAACCATATTTGAACTGTTCGAGGGCTCATGTTTAACTGACGACCAAGCTCAGCTCTTACTTGTGTTGAAGGAAAGAAGGTACGATCGAATACTCTGTTGAGGACTTGAAGTTGTTCAGAATTTGCTCTTCTTCGTTTAGCTTTTACAGGTTCGTCGTCATCTTTTGAATCGTCCCAATAGTCTTGTTGAGGGAATGGATAACTTGAATAAACAGAAGATACACTGGCAGGTGATGAAGAGAGTGAAGGTGAAAGACTTGGGCTTTTTGTTAGACTATCATCTTCGTTCAATAAGCTTGTGATGTCCAGCATAGCAGGTCTTTGATATCGTTCGTTCAACATATGAGTGAGAGATAGCATAAAGTGAAAGAAAGAAAGAAAAAAAAAAAAAAAGGAAGAAAAAAAAAGAGTTATTTTTTTATACTTTATTAAATCCGCTCGAGCCAACTTCTTGTCAAATTTAGGCAAGTCTTTTATTGATTTGTATACAATTATCATTCATTTTCAGATAACACAAAATACGGGTCGTTTTCATCATTGACACAAAATATTCTCCGGGTACCGCTGATGTCCCACCTCGAATGGACAAAAAGCTCACGCCACAATTCTATCCAACCAGAATCTTCTCAGTCCTTAAAAAAACACGTTTTTTTGAAATCTTCTAATTCACCTTCATTTCGCCGATTGAACATGTCTTAAATGAATTTGTGTGTGAATTATTATTTCCATATTTGCTACTTGGAATATATTTAATTCGTGAAAACATTGAAATTAAATTAAATAACCATCTGTTCATCTCTTAGTCAGAATAAATCCTCTCTCTCTTTTTTTTTTTTTTTTTTTTTTTTTTTTT
>JNDS01002445.1:0-23731 GCA_000697035.1 Rhizopus stolonifer B9770
AAAAAAAAAAAGGGGGGGGGTTTTTTTTTTTTTTTTTTTTTTTTTTTTTTTTTTTTTTTTTTTTTTACAGAAGCGCTCATATTGTTGAATGTCAAAAAGGCCACATTTGTCATTTCATAATTTGGTGAAGCTCTTAAATCAATCACTGCCTTATCCAGATTGTCAAACAGGCCGGTATAATATTCTATGGCGTCCACTTTTGGA
The DNA here is from genome assembly GCA_000697035.1 of Rhizopus stolonifer B9770. Classification (NCBI taxonomy): domain Eukaryota; kingdom Fungi; phylum Mucoromycota; class Mucoromycetes; order Mucorales; family Rhizopodaceae; genus Rhizopus; species Rhizopus stolonifer. The sequence continues at coordinate 205 of JNDS01002445.1, forward strand.
CCAAACAAACCTAAAAATCCAGTACGTACAGTCGGACGTCTTGATTTTTTTCTTTGATCCAGGGGTTCCATCAAGCTCTTGACAAATGTGTTGTTTGCCGCTCTTTTCCATGTATTCCGCTTTGTCAGACGTAGGGCAAAGTTTTTTTTATTGCCGCTCTCATTGTCACTGTTGTCACTGCTTTCGTCGCTTTTCTTTTCTGCTTCGTCCAGTATCTTTTTGTACATTTCGACATCATCCAAGATTCTTTCAGGATCGTATCCTGGTATCTTACAAGGGTTTCCCCAATATTTAGCATATGCTTCCTCTAGTTTTATCAAAGCAGATACCCGTTGTTTGATCAATTTGTTCAGTTTATGGACATTTCGTACGACGTAACAATTTTCTACACTGCCGATCTGTAAATTTTCGTAATATTCTGTCAATGCTTGGTCTGTTCTCAATTTGTTTGGAATGCCAGTGACAATAACAGATCGAGAAACCATCTGCTTTGCCTGATTGAGCAGGTATTTTGCATGAATGTAAATGTAACTGTAGTAGCTCTGGGTGAGAAAAAAAAAGGTGACGAAGGTAACAAAATAAGCAAACACCAGATAAGCTATAAGTTTGTGTGATCCATCGGGTACTGCAGTCACTGCTATCTTGTCCACGGCCGTCAAATTTTGATTGTTGCCAGCTGAGGTCACACTAATTGGGATCAGGACAACCACACCAAAAAGGGAACAAATCCCAAAAATTTTGATACCCATCAACAAAAATTGAAGCATCTATCAATTTTTAATAAAGCAATTATAATCATTATAAACAATTACCAAAACCGCATCTAATCCAATATTGAGAAGTAGTTCTTCTGTACTGATCTTGAATAAAGGTATAATCCAGCCGAAATATGAATTCGGTAATTCTGGTGGTTTATGTCTACAATAAGTCAGGTTTTTCTGTCGTCATTGCCACTTTTTTTTTTTCTTTCTTTCTTTCTTTCTCTCTCTCTTTACCTTTTCATGTTTGCACGAGGTGCAAATATAACAGGGATTCTAAAAAAATGATTTGTTTGTTTGTTTTTTTCTTTTTCTTTTTTTTTTCTACCTTGTTCTTAGAAAGCAGAATGCTAAAAAAAAGATCAATCCCGCAACAAAACAGATCACAAACTGTACTGATAAACTGCTGGTGTTTCGTGCACCATTGACAATGAGATCACTACCTCCACTTCCAAATCCCCAGTCAGAAGGGAAGATGGGTTCATTTGATGTTGTTGGTGTTGAAGTATATAGGGTCGAAGAAGGGATAGTATTGTTTCCAGATAAAATACTCGTGGGAGATGATGTCATGTATGTCCCATTAGCCGTTGGAAAGCCTGTAGGCGTGGAATATGGAATAGATCCTGTAGCTGATATAAGTGACGTAGTACTGGGTCCAATTTCTGTGGTAATTGAAGACATTCCCTCTCGTGAAAGAAAGAGAGAAAGAGAGGGAGAGAGGTGTATTTTTTATAAGTCGGATAAAGGAAGTAAATACACCTTTTATTAAAGTCCGATGTTTGTGATGCTTAGGGTAAATTGGACAATGGATAGATAAATAAATAATAGAGAAAACACTCAGAAAACAAAAGCATATATAAGTCTTACTACCTTATTTAATAATGTAAAAGAAAACAGGATGATTTAGTACTTTGTTGAATGACCAAGAGCTTTATAAATCGCCTCACATCTTTTTTGGCATGCTGACCACAATTTCTCCCAACATCTCCTCTGGTACTTTTTTTTTTTTTCTCACTTGTCTTGGATCACCTTTACGAACTCACTTTTCTCGGCTATTGAGAGCTTCCTCTTTGCAATTCTTCTGTTCAGCACGTCTCAGATATTTGCAATCGGATTTTAATCCAGGCTGTTTGCGGACCATCCCTCCACAGCATTAATGCCGTTGGATCTTTTCCGCAACTGTGCTTCTTCACTTTGGTGACAAGAAGCATCATTCTCTTAAATCAGATGACCTTCCTGCATGTTTTCATTCAACCAGGGAAGCAAATTCTCCCCAAGAATTTTGATATAATCATCGGTTTTTAAAGTCCTTTCAACGACAATAAGTGGATCAACTTTTTCGGCAGTGAAAAAACCCCCAAACCATCACAGTAAGAGCATAAAGCTTTGTTTTTCTTTGTATATGCTGCGGAAGAGATTTTTTTTCATTGGGCATTCGGAGAACTCTTTGTTTTCCATTATTACCGTGGAGGCAGGACCGAGACTCGTCTGACCAAACAACTTGGTTCCATTGCTTCATAATCTATTCACGATGTTCTATTGTCCATCTTTTTTTCAGTCTTTGATATCAATAGGCTTGAACAATGGTTTTATAGCCATTTTTGGTTGAAAAGAACCCAGGATTGCTGACAGCAGCGCAAAAAATGACAAACTAAACTTCTTTGACTTCTGATTTGGAAATAAGCCAGTGGAATACAAAGAATCCTTTCATTAAAGGATATACAGTTCAATTTAATCCAAATGCAGACTATTTTTAATCCAAAATTATTTTAGTCCAAGTCCAAAGTTGTAAAATCTAAGGAGTGTCTACATGATTAATATAAAAGAATCTAACATATAGTGATGAATATACATGACACAAAATGGGCAAATCATAAGCTACTTAAACCGGATTAAAAAGAATTAGATTGAAATGTAAATCCTGTACATCAGAGGAGATCGAAATGTTATCAATGACATCCTGTGTAACCTTATTGACTCAACATTCAAGCATAAAAAAAAAAAAAAAAAAAAAAAGAATTGTGTATGTTAAGAAAACTTTATTTTTAAAAAAAATTGATGTATAAATGCAACGATTGTTTTGAAGCAAAAGGAGAAAATGATTAAAAAATAAGGAAAAAAAGATAAAAAACATTTAATTATTTACAGCAGCTTTTTTTTTTTTTAGTGAACTTCTATTTTCAAGTCTTAATCCTTGTTTTTCTTTTCCTTCTTTTCCTTCTTCTCCTTTTTGTCCTTCTTTTCCTTCTTATCCTTTTTCTCTTTCTTTTCCTTCTTAGCCTTCTTGGAGGTGCTTTCTTCTTCTTCCTTGACGTCTTCAACATCCTCAATCTTTCTCTTCTTATCGCTAATTACTTCTGGTTGTGCTTCAGTCATGGCAACATCAGCATCATCATTGTATGCTTGTGTCTTGTTCAACTTAAACTTGCTTTGGTTTTGAACTGAGGTATCTTTATTGGCTCTAGCGGTGACGCGACCTTCCAATAAATCAATGCGAGCTTCAATCTTGGTACGACCGTCAACACCAACTTCGTTAGATTCAGATTCACCTAAGGCATCCATTCTAAGAGCTAAAGCGGCCTTGGCAGCAAGCAAACGAGCAACCTTAGCCTTGTGCTTGGGTCCAGCTTGGCCGACTAAAGAAGCATGGTAGATCAAACCATACTTGGGTGTGTTGTGTTTTGTCTTCAAAGCACGGAAAAGTGCCTTTTCTGCACCCAAAATTTGAATGGTAGAAGCAGGTTGCTTACTGAGGTGCATAAGAGAACCAGCGTGAGAAATCAAACGAGCACCGACTAATTCACCAACAAGAGCGGTCAAGTTGGGAGCAATGGCGTTCATACGGTTCTTCAAGTATTCATAAAGTTGATTTCTATATTCGGTGATATTGATCACTTGTTCACAGAGTCCAAAGATGTTGAGCAAATCCTCTTCAGAAATTTCAGTTCCCATAGAAATCTCAGCGGCTTCCTTGACTTCAGTTTCGAGTTCTTCGGGCAATATGCTAGATAAATCGGTTTCGTGGGCGTTGGTACGATAACCAATAGCCTTAACAACCTTGGCAAAGGCCAAGTTATCAACAATGATCTTGTTCATTTCAGGGAAGTGCCAACCGTACCATTCCTTACAACGCATGGCATAAGTGTTGAGTTCCTTATCAAGATCGTCCAACAAAGCAATAGCTTGCACGATCATGGTATCAACCTTATCGGGACTGAACTTGAGCTTATAACGAGAAAGAGAGTGGGAAAGACCAAGGGACATGGCAGAGAGATCGGATTGAGAAAGACCAGTGACAAGAGATTCGAATTGTTCACGGATACCTCTGTAAAGATCTTGAACAGTAGAATCAGATACTACCTTAATACCCAACTTTTTGCTGATAGAGGAACCTAAACAATTATCACTTTTTTTTTAAAAAAAAAAGCCCCAAATACACGCGTTTTTTGCTGTTATGTACCTAATTTAGGGTCACTGATGATCAATTGTTCCTTGTCCATATTTTTGATTTCTGTTTGCAAGAAACTCTTCAAATTTTTGGGCATCTTTCCTTCAACAATACCAGTTACTGCAGATAAGGCATCAGTAGTGTTTTCAAACTTTTCAAAAGCTTGCAACTTGACACTTCAAATTCAGAAAAATATTAGTCTTTTTTTTTTTTTTTTTTTTTCTGGTTTACATGTTGTTGGCCTTTTCTGCATCTTCAAATTCCTTATAAAGTTCTTCAGGCTTGTTCAACTTGCTATCATTAACAAGCTTGAATAAAGCGTAACCGGCAGAGGTTTCGTAAAGAACGAGCATTTTATGTCGGGGAGAGGGAAAGAGAAAAGTGTCAAAAGGAAAGTTTTTTTTTCTGAGTGGTATCTCGAGAACACAGTCACTAATATAGTCAGGAAAAAGATAAGCCTCTTTCATTTAAAATCCCCGTAATTTCAGACTCAAGCCACACACATCGCGAGAAAGTTGGTTAAGTTAGACAGCTTCCAAATCAACCTAAACGTACCAAAAGGAGCTCAATTTGACTGTGGTTTCTTAGGTTATGGAATAAATCCTTCATAGATATAATTTTCCTGAGTTATCCAATTGGCGTAAAAAAGATAGCAATATACTGTGTTGAACCTCTTTCTGCTTCTAGTATTGATAAAATCAATTGTACTACTGTTGTAAATCGAAAATTGCTCATGATTTTTTTTTTTTTTTTTTTTTTTTTGTATTGAGTAATCTCAAATTTTCTCAGAGTGACTGGGTTGCCATTGGGCATGTTAGAAAATCCTCCAGCAAAAATTCGCAGAAGAAAGGTTAAGACTACTAAAATACCAATGACGCCCCCTCATCCGAAATAATTGTTTTGTACCCAAGTCATTTGTATCGCATTGTTTGAAATCCACTGCATCACTATTGGGGCATGGTAATTGTCAAGGTAAATATTGCTTGATTGCGACCTTGATGAATAAGCATCTTATTTCTTAAGGATTTGTTGGCTATACGTACACTTGTACCTATAAAATAAGGCTTTGTATGATTGACTATGCTTGACATGTACAGGTTTTCTTTCAATGTAATTGATAATTCACTCAGCGTTGTGTTTCTCCAATTTGAATAACGGGCCTTTCCTTGCTCTACGGGTAAGACCGTTTTTATACTTGTATCTAGACCACAGTCCGACTTAACATCAGATATTGTAGTTATCAAACCAATAGATAAATATGTTTGTTCACTAGTATACTCCTTTACGTTCTCTTGTCATTGCGCTCTTGCTGGTTTATACGGGTGTCTATAACTTTTTTTTTTCTTTCTTTTTTTTTTTACCGGCATCAAGGCCTAATTCTTCGGCCACCTCTTCTTCATACTCCATGGCCGTAACCAAATTGTCACCTTCGGGTGCATTCTCCATTTGGTAAAAAAAAAAAAAATTAACGGATGTCACTTTACATGCTTTTTTTATTCCCCTCTCAAAAGACATGTCGCTTGTAAAAGCGTCAAGTTTCATTGTATAGTCAAAGTCTTTTCAATATCTTTTTTATTGAAAAATGAGGTACGTCCAAGCCGTCCATATAGAAGTTTGGCCAGGAGGGCCTATGTGACTTTTATAGCTGACGAGGTTTAAATAGCGCTTTTTTTTTTTTTTTTTGTAACTTTGTTCCTTTTTCTCTAAAATGTTTCATTATTTTGGTTCAAACATCAAAGAACAGTTTTACTTTCAGAGTGAATGGATCAATGATCTAGTTGATTTAGAGAACCTTGAACGAGATACAGTATATTGTATTATGACAATGACAACACCTACTGCCAATGAATATTGGCAGTGTAAAGGTCGGTTTGTTGTTGAATAACAGGAAAAAACAATATTTATCTGCTCCTATAGTGTCCCAAAAAGATATAAGCCAGTTCATCCTGGGAAACATACCCGAAGATAAACAATGTCTTGTTATTAACGCAGCATTAAGAGGGCAAAAATCATTATATGGACAGGATTTAAAGTGGAAAGTGACAAGAAAAGGAGACGGCAATTGTGAGGTAAAATAATAATATTTTTATGCAGCCACTAAATTAATATTAGCTTGCCCTTTTATTTTATTTTGATGAGGACTTTGCAGTAAGTTTAAAGGTTGTTTATCAAAAGGAAAAATAACCTTCTCTAAAGAGTCGCCTTGGATCGCTTACAATCTGTAAAGTGTCTGACGATCAAACATCAATGCTACAACAAACTTGGATGAAAAATTCTGTGCAACGTTACCAAGATCTATTTGTAAAAGATTTGATCAATATATCAATGTACTGATATATTGTTTGATAGGAATTAAGTACTGCATTAGAAATGAGAACACGTGATTTAGATGATCTTTACCAAGAGTCGAAAAGAAATATAAAGGATATCCAGACACGTAATGCAGAAGCCTATTTTACCAACTTGAACAAATTTACCGAATTATTGAATATGAAAAAGCTGAAGATAAGAGCGCTATTAGGAACAGAAGAAGAACAAAGAGGTACTAAAGCTACATTATTCGTTCGCGAAGAGAAATATCAACTTTTTTTTTTTTTTTTTTTAGTTACAGTTGAAAGTTTGCAAGTAAAGAAAAGAGAAAGAACCGGCCCACAGTAAGCATTTATTTTGTAACATTTTAACCTTGTACCAATCTATTATCAGTCCAGAAAAAAAGAAAAGAGAAAGAAGTATGGGAAATGTTAGTTTACCACTTTCTTTCCCAAAACAAGAGCATTCAGACGAAGAAAGTTTACAATCCAACCTTTTAAAACAAGAATCTTTCAGCATAGCGCCAATAGAGAATGAAGACAATATGGACATATCTAGCTCAGACTCAGAAGATGATTTATTTACCCAAAGAATCAGCAATTCAGCTTCTCAATCACAATCACAATCACAATTAACAGAAAAAATATCCTTCTCATCAACTAAATTATCAATAACTTCACCAGTAATGACCGGATTTCCAGAAAATCCCACTTTAACAGAACACAATTCACCCATCATTCCCAAAAGTACCAGTTTTGATAACTTGTTTTTCGATATGGATGACGAAGACTCACTTCTAGTCACGAAAACCACATAAATATTGCATAAACATCTAAATACCCAGTCATATAAATAAAATTAGCTAAAACTGTGCACCAGTTGAACCTTTAATATACATTTTATTCGGAAATGAATGGAACACTTGGGGGATGGAGCAAAAGAAAAAAAAATCAAGAGTGGTCAGACAAAGGAGATACAATTGTTTAAAAAGTAGAATAACACACAAAAAGAATACATCAATGCAAAGAATAATGTAAAGTTTGTTGCTGTAAAAGCTTACAACGTTAAAATTAACTCGGGCAAAACATGTACAAATCACCTTTGGTGCTTGGTACAATATTAAAAAAAAAAAAAAAATAACATATAAAAGAGCTGCATTTGGCATGAAGAATACGCTCCGGAAAAAAAAGGGGGGAACTAAACGAAAAATTTTCATCTGATTGGCCCCAATCTTCCATTCATCTTTTTTTTTTTTTTTTTTTTTTTTTTTTTTTTTTTTTTTTTTTTTTTTTTTTGCTTTTAGTCCATTTCTTTTTTAAAAAAAATGTATTTTTCTCGAGCTTTCTCTCTTGTTCAACGTCGCCAGTTCTCAAACACTCGTCAGTTATTGATTGCCGAAGGTGATCGCATTCCTAATGTCCAAGTTCAGTTAAAATCTCCCGGTGAAACTGTCATGACTCAAGACTTGTTCAAGAACAAGAAGTCTATTTTGATTGGTGTTCCCGGTGCCTTTACTCCCGGCTGTAGCAAAACACATGTACCCGGATACATTGAAAAGGCTCAAGAATTAAAGTCAAAAGGGATCGATCTGGTTGCCTGCACTTCCGTCAATGACGCGTTTGTTATGACCGCATGGGGAGATTCATTAAAGACAGACAGCGCAGTCACTTTATTGGCTGATTCTAAAGGCGAGTTTGCAAAGGCTTTGGACTTGGACTTTGATGCCAGTGGTGCTCTCGGTAACCACCGTAACAAGCGATTCGCTGCCATCATCAAGGAAGGAAAGGTTGAAAAATTATTCGTTGAACCTGACAGCACTGGTTTGAACGTCTCTTTGGTAGACAACGTTATTAAGCACATCTAATCTTCTCTTTCTTTCCCAAAAGACATTTGCAAACTAAACTTTTGAAAAAGTAAATAAATAAACCCACTCGGTATTTGAATTGACGAGCAAGGATGAATTGAGTTGCTGTGTAATTTTACGGTATATATTTTTCCTGTTGTTGGCTGTACTACTTTATATACTCGTGTGAAATGGGGAAATCTAAAACCACAACAATTAAAAGAAAAAAAGAAGGGAAGGCAATTGAATTAGAGGCATTATCTCCTAGTACCTTTCAAAGGTAGAATTTGTTATACACAGAATTGGTAATCGTATGTTTATGTTTGTCAATTTTATGATATTCCCCTTTTGTCAATTAAAAATCTTATAACGTATGTCAATTGGAATAAACTTTTTGATGGCTGCAATCGGTTTTTAGCTTAAATTTACCCACGTGGCATATTTTTTCCGTATATCCTGAATCCTTTGTCACTGTTGCATGAGGTCTAAAAATCCCGATTCTTTAAAACAGTTGTGTTCCTCAATTACATTGTACAAACAGGTCATGAACCCACCCTGTCTTAAACTCACTGAAACTGGTATGAACAGATCTCTTTGTCATCCAATTTCTTTGTAATAAAGCGCTCAATGTCACCGGACATGATATTTTTCTAAGCAATGCCTTGTTAAAGGTTTCATGATTCCATTCTGAGATTTGGAAAACCGAGGATGTTCATAATCCGATAATTGTCACTTTGAAGCTCAGGACTTTCTTGCAAATTCAACAACTGTTCTACACCATGAATGAATGAGAATTTTCTTTGGCAATAAACAATTGCATATGAAGTTTTGCGCGTTTTTTTTTTTTTTTTTTTTTTTTTTTTGTATGGATCAACAATTATTTTGAAAACAATTAGATTTGTGGCTTTCGTCGGCATACACGAGCCTTACAGAAAAAGACCTGTGCACAGATAAAAAAGGGAATATGTACTACATTGTAAAGAAGAAAAAGAAGAAGAAATTTTCCATGAAAACATTTACGTTAAGCAGCTTGTTTTCTATTAATGTAAATGGCTGTTTATTATAAAGTTGTGCAGAATCTCGGCCATTGAATTGAAGCCTCCCTTTTTAATAAAATATCAATACGCGTTATGTATTCAATATAAAATACAAGAAATGATTTCTAGAGTCAGAACAAATATCTTGATAAAAAAAAATGAAGGGGAAAACTAGTAAAGCAAAATATTATGACCTAAATAGGCCATTATTTAGTCTTTACTTAGATTCGGTTTGCTGAAGTACTTTAAAAACCCAGACTATTTTCTTTTTTTTTTTTTTTTTTGAAATAGCAACATGTTTTGCTTTAACTATATAATATATATATATATATATATATTCAAACAAATCATAAAACTCGGCTGTTGAAGTTAATGAACAGGACTTGGCAATCGGTGACTTTGCCAAAAGGAAAAAATCTGCCTGTTTCTCCGATGCCCACGTCTTTGCTGGAAGAAATTTATTAATTAGGACAGATTTTTGAGGTAACAATAAATTAATAATAGCATTGTCAGCGCTAAATCAAGAAATCTCTAAAATTCCATTACCTTGCTTGTCCGTGCGCCCCAATAATAAACGCCAATCTGTATAATATACAACATATAAACTGGAAAATTTGTGCCAATCATGCATAACTTTCTGCAAATCCTTATTTCAAAAAAAAAAAAAAAAAAAAAAACAGTTACACACATAAAACAGCGCACCAGTCATATTTAATTAATCAGAGCTCGCCTCTCAAGTGTGCGATGAATTAATGAATTAAAAAAAAGTAAATATTTCTTCTGTTCCTTTTCCTTATATTTTTAAAACTAGTGCCAACGACAACTGTTCATGTTATGTGGAAAAAGAAGATACAGCTTCTTCTTTCACTAGCTTTAGTGGCCATCAGTCTCTCATTCAGTTATTTTTATTATTTTCATGAAGAAGAGGAAAAGGAGAAATTTCTGGCATACTTGCCCCATTCTGGACTATCAAATCAAAGAATCGAGCTTGCCAATGCATTATTATTAGCTGCTATACTCAAACGCACCTTAATCATACCCCCCGCATTTCTCGGCAGTGTCGTTGGCTGGATGCCCATGGAGCAATTATTTGATCACCTTGGTTGGCTAACAACCCCCAAGGATTTTGAAACAATTTGTCAACCACCTACCCCAGGAAATGTGCAAAGCTATACACGACGAGGCAGGTGTACCGAATATCAACATTTTGCAGCCATACCTTGGACACAACTCCACGATTTTTCAAGTCTAAGGCCTCATCTGCGCATTCGCTTCCAGGACATCGTGTCACTCGAAAAACTACAACAGAATTTAGGCATCAACGAGCAGGAGACATTTATACACAGAGATGACCATCTTTACGATTGGCGATTGTATGAGAATGTCACTGAAGCTAAAGCAATATTACAAAACGGAACCAACTATATTGATTCCTTCACCGATCGTAAATTTTATAAGATATTTACTCCGGAGCACTGGCAAAGACGACCCGAACGCCTACTTCAGCTGGGGGGTATCTTTGGCTCAACAAGGATGAATATGGCCAAACCTGAACATTTAGAGCTCCAACAATTGATCGCCGAAACACTACACTACCGACTGGACACGCCTTTGGGAGAAACAGTCAAGGGAATCGTGAAGCATATTGGAGGAAAAGCGACATTCATGGGTGTTCATTTTCGTGTGGGAGATATACCATTTCGAAATTATGCGACAGACAACCTACATACGTTTGAAAGAAATATGTCAATGGCTATGGGAATTCCTGTGCCCAAACTACCACCAGTGAATGAATTTGGTTTATTCACTAGTTTACCAAGGCCGCCACCAAAGCCTAAAAACACGATTCATGTGATTCCGCCTAAAGACTTTATGAGTGTCCCTTGGTCCAATTTATGTGAGCATGTATCACCGAATCTGACTTTGTCCACCGAACATGTACAATCACGGGCAGTCGTTTATATTGCAACAGATCATAAAGACATGCGAGGAGAGAGAAGTCGACTGCTGGAATGGTTCGACTATTTTCCATGTACAATTACATTCAATGATATACCACCTGAATTATTGGAACCCCTAGATCAGATGCACTGTATGTTTAGTCCTTCAAAACCTCTCAAATCATACCTTATTCCTCTAGTAGACGCTATGGTTGCTGCTCATGCAAGAAGAATTTTTACCACTCCGAGATCCACTTTTTCAAAATACATTGGTGAGCTCAACGAAGCTTGGGTGTTAAAAGAACAAGGTCTTACATCGGCTTCTTTCTTAGAATGAAAAAGAAAAAATTTTCTGTTTGTACATTTTTCTCTCTCTTTTTTTTTTTTTTTTCTTTTTTTGTAACACTTGACAACAGTAATAAACATGTTCGGGCCTTCGCTTTTGTTTATTCTCGCAGTCTTACTATGCGCTATTATGCTTTTCTTGACTATATTCATTGTATGCAAATGTTCATTAGTTGTTGGACGAAACTAACACTTTTTTTAGGTCATCATGTTTTCAGATTTAGAATGCGACTACATCAATCCCATTGACTGCTGTAACAGACTCAATCAGGTACATATTAAATTGTTATTTCGCGTTCATCTTTAGGCTCATCACTATTTCAAGTTTGTTTTACCAGAAATTGGACTCCAAACCTTCTTGTTTGTCATATTTTTATTTACAGGTCACTGGTTCACAATGTTCATCAATTTGCCAATAACAGCATACAATATCAAAAAGTAAGAAATAAACAAAAGGAAGAGTTTACTGATCCCATCATGATATAGGGTCACAGATCATGCACATATGTACGATGCTACTGAAATATTTAGAACTTTGTCCAAGCACAAGAAAGAAAGTTTTATTAAACTTGGATTTTATGCAGTGGTAGGTAGAATTATTTTTTTGGTTATCATAATTATTCACATTTTATTAGTGCTTCTTCTATTACGTTTACCGTATGGTTGTAGCCCTTGTTTCCGATTAAAAGAAAATAAACTACTAGTATCCTCCTTCCTCTTCTTCACTTCCATGCTGGATAAAATCTTTTCCACGAAAATCTCGTTTGCACAGTGGACATTTTGTGTTTAGACTTAGCCATTCTTGAACGCAATCTTTATGATAAATGTGGCCACACCTAGAATAAAGAAAGAAAGAAAGAAAGAAAGAAAAACAATAAGAGAGCAATTGTTTTATCACACAAACTCACCATAATTTACATAACAGATCGTCATTTTCATATTCGGATAAACAGATTGAACAAACGGCATCTTCTGATCTTGAAATTGTTAGATTATCAATCTTTGAATCCTCGTCTTTAGAAGTGCTCTGGTGATCTTTCATCCATTTTCTTGTGAAGCTGGGTTTTCTCTTTAGTTTCACATCACCTTCAGAACTGCTGGACGCTGAAGGCTCAGGACTTTCTTCTTCTTCTGACTTGTATCTAAATATGGGAATTTTTGCAAGATCCTCTTTGGTGCCTCCTTCTGCTAAGGTTGACACATTGATATTAAATGCGCGCATAGCCACTATTAAAGGTGAGTACTACCATATATAAGTACAAATTACCTAACACAACGGGTAAACAAAAAATAATGGAAATACAAATGACAACTGGCACCAAGAGCAAAGTATAACCTAAAATAACCCAGACTAGGATGGTGTAGTAATACAGAGAAGCCGAATTCGAACAATCGGAAGGAGAAAATACAAGATAATTGCCGACAATGAACCAAAGGATAGCAAACAGGTCTAAAAGTGATTTCAGTCGATAGGCCCACCCACTCATCAGGTTTGAAGGTTGTTCTCCGGCGACTTGTCTTCTAGATGTCCTTGATAAATGCTGATAAATGATGAGAGGGAAAGTTAATCCCACTCGAACAACATAAATAATCAAATAAAGTTCTAATGGTTCTCCACAGCTAGGTGTCCTGATTTCATTACTATTTCCAATAGCCAATACTATAACGGTAGCAGCGATCTAATAGGAGGGAGGAGGAAGAGGGGGGGTATTACTACACACTGATTTTTTTTTTTTGGTGCAGGTCTGTACTTGAATCATCACAAGCAAAAGTGACATAACCAACACGGCCTTATTTGCCCTTGATATTCTGTTCCATGAAAACATGAGCCAATTTGATCTCACAATACGTGAGCTGTTTGCATTTTCCGGGTTATTTACGTCCATTTTTTTTTTTTTTTTAGAAAAATAAAAAATAAAAAAAAAACAAAAAAAAAAAAAGAACTAATAAAAATGCATTAAATGGGGGGTGAGAGTTAAGATAATTTTTTCCAGACCAGTTTTTTTTATTGTTCACACAAAAACCTAGTTTTTACCTTAAAAGGCAATTATAGAATTAAATAGCAAGTCTACCTTTCTTCTCGGTATTCTTTACGGGAAGAGGTGCATTCAACAGATAAGGGTTATCGAAATAGTAAAAATTAGGTTCGTATTCTTGTGGTGTATAGGCTTCATACACATTCTTCAGATTCCCCCTAGTCTCCAGAATGACATGAACAGCTCTTTGAAACTCAAGTACAAGCCCTTTCACTGCTTCTTCATTGGCTGAATTCCCCAGATTTCTTTGTACGTCAAAAGGTTCTTCAACACACAACAATCGATTTTCTTCTAAGCCTCGGTCCCATCCCTTTTCTTCTCTCGTCAGTATTTTTCCTGATCTAACAGAAATCACTTGCTGTTGATAATCAAACTCAAATCCATATTTTCTAAAGAAAGCAAACAAGAGTCCACCCAGAGTCTCGTAATTTGCATTTCCGTATCCTCGAAGCTTCTTGATATCCTGGCAAAAGGATGTGTTTTGACCATGGATGACCAAATTGTCCGATGAGAGAGGGTGCGGCATATCGTGTAGTGAAGGTAAAATAGGTGGTTGGCGTGTTTGTAAGAAATTGATAACAAGACAAATCCATGTATAGGTCGATATCGTACCACCATCCGCTAATGATTGTTCAATAACATTGTTCGTCTCTGTTGAGATGTTTACCTGCATCATCAATATTACGTTGTTTGGCCCAATGCTTGACAAAGAGAATCAATGGTCGTACTCGAGGATCCATGGCTACGTACGTCTTGATCAACTTTGTGTTTTGAAGTGCAAGTGTATTGTTGATATTAAAATCACATGCCAGTTGTCTAATAAGAGTTATAAGCTAAACTAAAAGAAAAAAAGATATCGTGTGTGCTTACAGAATAGGATCCCATACTTTAGCTATGGGTACCTTGGCTTTAGTAATAATCTTTGTTACCTCCAAACCGTCTAATAAATAAAGCTTAGTCTATTATAGCCATTTCTTTTTTTTTAGTTTACATACGCTTTTGTAGTGCAACGCCTAAAGCCTCTATACAAACTGGTTTTGGAGATGTAATGCATATATCAATATCGGAGTGAATTGTGCTCAACCCATTGCCCGAGGATCTGCATGAAAAATAAAATAAGATTTTTATCATACACCAGTCTACTTATGCTTACCCAAATACAAGAATACCCATCTTCTGTTTGGGCCATTCTTTCTTCAGTATAATTCTCATTTTTCTAATAAAATGCTGTCGACGATGAAATGTTGTGCGCGAAGGCAATATTTCCTAAAAAAAAATCCCAAATGATTAATCGTAACTAAATACCTTTTATATATATATATGTATATAAATCGATACCTTGTAAAGCTTTAGTATCTCGCAGGTGAGAGTATCTTGAAATGCCACGGTCATTGGTGGAGAATATACATCATAATCGGCATTAAAGGAAGTGACAGTGGAGCAATCGGAATCAGTGCAAAATAGCATATTTCTAATATAAATAACAATAAAATAATAATAAAAAGAAGAAAAACGGTGGAAATAAAAACAAGACTTCGTTACTGGAAAAAAAGAAAAAAAAATCTCCTTGGTTAGGCCTTATACTGTTTGCACTACATTATATTGTTTGATTTGATTTTAAACCGAGAATTGAAACAGAAGAAAAGGCACATTACTATTTGTGTGGTTTTCTGGTTGATAGGAGATTTTTTTTTTTTTGTGTATATAATTTGAATAAGAAATATTTATTAGTGAATGTTATTTAATAGCCAAAAATTCTTAATAAGGATCTCTGTTCTCTGCACGTTGAATCATATCATACAACACATTTGCTTCAATAGGAGGTTCCACTTCGCCTTTCAATAATGCCTGTGCACGAATAGGTTTTCCATAAAATTTGCTATTCGCCTTTTGTAACTCCAACAAACCGGTACCTTCAATACTCATGCCTGCAAACAAGCCTTTGGATTTAGTGTATGAAAAAACCGGTGTCACTTTCTTATCACGGATATCTCCTGCAATGGATGCTTCTCCACCTGCACCAATGGGTCCAGCACTAACTGATAAGTTACCTCCCAAGGTTATGTTGCCTCCTTGGGAAAAGGCACGGACTGCTTCATCACTGTTAAGAATCAATACGAAATCAGTAATATCAGCTCCAATTTGTGCGCCAAATCCAACACCGCCCGTTGCAATAGCTGTGGGTGCACTCCATCCTTTTTTTTTTTCTCTTAGTTCTCTAGTTTATTTTTCTCTTGTTTTTCTATTGTACTTACTTCCGTCGTGTAATCTATAAAAAATCGTGTAAGTGCATGATGTTTAAAGCATCCAACTTACTTTGATACCACAAGACCACTACCTGCACGTCCACTCCATAAAAATCCAGCCTTGACAACTGTAAAAATCGCAAGTCCTTTTGCTTCTCTGATAACAGATACTGGAATAATCGTGTCGAATCCGTTCTCCATTTCTTCTTTAATAATAAACTGTTCGAGAATACGAGCAGCTTTGGCACATTCTTCAGGTAGATTGCTGGGAATGGGACTATTGAATGTTCCTTTTGAGTCTATAATCATGGTTCGTCAGTTTTTTTTTTCTCTCTCTCCTTTTTTTCTTTTCGACTTGTGTATACTGTACTTGCATTGCTAGCCATGTCACCTATAGAACGGGTAGCTTGTTGACTCATTTGTGAAGCATCTTTTTTTTTTTTAAATGTCAATATTTAGTTGTAACTATAAATACTAACTGTTTGCAGCTTGAGTTGCTTTTTCTTTTATTTTATCAAACATTGACATTTTGTATATAATACAGGAAAGAAAAAGAAATTAAAAGCAAATGCCAAGTTTTTCTTATTCTATCTTTTGGTGTGTATGTGAGTGTGTGTAACGATAAGTGACGTTTGGATCATGTTTTTCTTTTTTTTTTATGCGTTTGAATAAGGGAATGATGATGTATGTTATAGAAACCAAGAAAGTTGCTCAATCTCGTTTATGTTGATTCTCTTGTCTGGATTCCTTTCCAATAACCTTGATGCCACCAGCTTGGCTTCAGAACTTATTTCTGAAAGATCGTCCGTTGGCCATTTTATTTCGGCCTTCACGATTCGGTAGAACAGTTGGGAGACTTTTTCATGTTTACTTGGATCATATCGGAATGGTAAATAGCCAACCAATAGAGAGTAAAGGATAATACCGAGTGCCCAGACATCTGTCTTTCTGCCGTCATAGCCTTTGCCTTGTACTATTTCGGGAGCAGCGTATTCTTCACTTCCGCAGCGGGTGGTCAATAAAGGTGAATCAGGATCGACAACTCTTGCCAAGCCAAAGTCAGTTATTTTTAGTGTGATTTGGTCATCCTCTTTATGAATTAGAATGTCTGGAAAATATGATTAGTAACGTAAGATGACTATTCAGCTTACTTTCAAGTTTCAAGTCTCTGTGAACAATGTGGTGTTCGTGTAGCCATTTTACTGCTTTGACCAATTGTAAAAATAGGCTCTTGATGACTGATTCATTGATCTTTTGTTGGTTTAGCCTGGATTGATAGTGCATCTTTTGCACGAAATCAAATAATTCTCCACCTTCCACGTATTCTAATACTATACAAATAAATTGCTCTGTTTCCATGGTAGCTTCCAAATGAACAATATTTGTGTGATTGATGTACTATATTTAGAACAGGTTATTATTGTCCTTTATATATATATATATATATTTACCTTTAATACGCCGATCTCTCTTTCTATACTGGATCTAATCCTTGGGTCATTGAGTAACTTTCCTTTTTGTATAGTCTTCACTGCACAAAACCGATTTGCCTTTGTGTGATATCCAATATACACTTTTGAGAATGCACCCACACCTAACAACTTGCTTATTCTGTATGTCCCAATCTGCTTCCCGATTATATCTTCATCCAACACATGAATCGTTTGAATTTGCTGTTCTCTTCTAGTTGGGCTTTCAACATAGTCTCCTAGCATAGGTTCATCCGATAGTCTTGGCATTTCACTTGAGATGGATGGGCTAAGACAAGAAATAACTGGTATTTCTTCTGGCTTCTTTGTTATCAAGCTTCTCTTTATCTCTCCTGAATTGCTTATTTTAGGTGTAGGTAATGCCGTGAATTTTTCTTGAATGCCATTCGATTCTTCGGATAAAGTGGGCTTTTTCACACTTAAATACTGAGGTATAGGTGCTGGTGCGGGTGCTACAGATGCCTGACGTGTAGCAGCCACAAGATTTCTTATACGACTTGCATAGCTTTCATGATGATTTTCTTCTGTTTCGACGCTCAATGGGGTATTATGTTTGATTGATATCTTGCGAGAAATTGAAGGTGGTGGGCGAGGTGTCCCCGAATCATTAGTGCTAAAAAAAGCATTTGTTTTCGAAACATTTGTATCAATTTCTAACGAAAGAGGACCTTGTCGGCGATGGTGTAGTTTTGCGTCGTTTTCTGCAGACTACAAGAAAATACGTTAAAATTATTTAGTGGGGGGGTTTTTTTTTTCTTTCTTTTTTTTTTTTTTTTACCTCAAGTAAGTTACTATTGTCTCGTAGATGATCAACTAAAGACTCCTATATTAATTAAAGACAAAGAATTATAAGCATGTTCTTTATTATGCTTGTTAATTGAACATTTACCATAATTCTTCAAAGAAAAATGATTTAAGGTTTGAAAGATAAAAGAAAATCGTTTTTTTTCACTGGATTTTCATTATTATTGACAAAACTTTTTTGAAACTACGACGTCATTTAATCCCAGTCTTTGGTTGGTTTCGAATGTTCAAACTTGTTAAGACTAATCCTAAAGCCAACCTATCATATTTAAGCAAAATAAATGATCGACCAGAAATGTCTTCCCATACGAAGCTATAAAAACAAAACGATTAAAGGGCTATTTGCTAATTTGTGACTTTTTGTTTTTATGCAAACGAATAGAAAAGGGATTTAATTGGTTAATCTTTCTCCTGGGAAAAAAACATGGGAAACACTACATGCACAAAAAAAAAAAAAAAAAAGCTGAAAACTTTAATAAAGACCCTTACCAGCCCATATACTTTATTAGAAAAAAACAAAAGAAAAATTCTATATGTGCTCAGCTTTATTTGCCGTAGTAAATTACATATAATAATCATGGATACCCATTAATTAATTCAGACGTTGTCATAGGTTTTAATGCTCGATTTCAAATCACGTTTTATAATGATTATCGATTATTATTATTATTATTATTATTGGCAAGAACAATACATATTTTTAATCTTTCACTTGAAAAATGGTTAAAATCTCGATTGCTATAAGCATAATGCTTATGAAACTCCATAGAATGATAACAGTAAATAACAGCTTGTCAAATACAAAATGCAACTCATAAATTTTGAAGATGGGCGAATAGAGTAAATAATGAGATTACACAACATGGTTATTTAAAAATAGAGATCGCTGTATAGGACATAAAAAGAAAGAATCCAATCAAGAACAAGCAAAAATACAAATCTGTTTTCCTTTGTCTTTTGATTTTAGTAGCAAATAACCTTGAATAAGTCAGCTGATTGAATTGATCATTCAAAAATAAAAGATTGCAGCTATTGTAACAATAAGAAACCTTTGCTTTAAAGGGCGCTGTATTAAAACGATTCCCTTACAAAACTGAAATGGACCCTTGAAGCAAGATTTGTGATAACTTTTTTTTTTTTTGGGAGGAAAATAAAAAAAAAAAAAATAGCCGTTGATGCAAGTTTACGCCAGATTTAATTACATGCGCCATAAAAGATTAATCATCCTTAATCTTTCTCCCTTTCTTCTGTGCATTGATTGAATAAAATAGGGAGAAATAAATCGTTTCCTCTTTTTAGCTGTTTGTAAATGGCTCAACTTTCGTTTGTTAATCGAAGCTTTCTTGAACAAGTATATCTAGTTTACACTCAGGTGCTTAGACAAAGTGATAAAATACAATACAATATGAACCTTTTAGTGATTAAGGACATAAAGAGCATAAGTTCATTTTTGTTTACAATCTCTCGTTTTCATCAATGTGCATACACCCACAGTAATTATTACTACCCAAAAACTGGCCACTTATGGATGAAAATAGTAACGTGACTTCATTGTGCGCTATTATTGGATGAAAAGATCACCCATGCATAAAAAATCCTGTAATGAAGCCACCGTTGTTCCTGAAATGCTCAAGTTGTGCAACTTTAAAACCCCAATTTAAGAAATAAAATGTTACCCAATCAAACCATGAGTTTATTTTTATTTCAATAAAAAAAAAAAAAAGCACACGTATTTTACTTGAATCAAGTAAAAGTAATAAATGTCGAAGGTTTTTTTAGCATTAAAAATATAAAAAAAGTTTAAAACTATAAAACTTATGACTATAAATCGTGTTTCCTCTCCAGAAAGAGAAAGAGATACCAAGCATATCTTTGCCTGCATCAATAAAGTATTTAACAGGTTTTTACTCTAAAATACCCTGGTTATATCTTCCATCTGGGGACTTCTTTAGCTATATCTTGGAAAGGGTCGACCGTTCGTTGTAAAAGGCAAACAATACATCCAAGTAGTGTAACACATAAGGAACATATTACTCCATCATTCTTTTTGAAGAGTTATATGTCTCTGTCTGCTCAATTCCTTTTCTCGACTTTGGTTCTTTAACATATTATGCCCGCCTTCTTGAGCCAAAATACCATTCTGGCTTACAGTAGTGTTTATCACTATCAAAAAGCTAGATCATTTAAGCACTAAAGTATCGTTTCATTTTAGATTGAAACGTCATTTATCAAGCTGAACTGTGTTTTAAGACTATTCAGTCACCTCTAAGTATTCACGATGTATTTAACATATTGAATCGTGATTTCCGAGATATTCGAGACTCTGTGTGTAATTTCCTATCTATTTTGAAGCGATCCAGGGATTTTAAGAGATATAGCAGTTGTTTGTGTTGGTGTTGATTTTTTCTAGAACAGCATACCAAGCCACTTTGTTAGTTTTGTGCACACTACATAAATTTTACGTGACAGCTTTCTGGGGGCAAATGTCGAGCTCTGTGCCTAGGAAAATTTACAACCATAATTTTTAAAGGGCTTTCGAGTAGCTACAGAAAAAAGTTTAAACACGCTTACAATAACACACTTTTTTGGTGCTCGTGTGCCTCCCCCCTTCTCCTCTCTTTATCATACAACCCTTATGTATTATGCGCAAGTCTATGACTCATCTAAAAGATGTTTCTAGGCTCATTAGCACACCCGAACACAATGGTGGAACCTGTCAACGGCGGAATTCACATTTACAAGCACTACTTGAAGCCTTTCAATCATCACAACGAGGACCATTCATTGTGTCGAACGCATCCATACCCCGTAGAAAAAGATCTTCATTGATCTCTAAAATATACAAGACTAATTATTCTACAACCACCAGACCAACATTACAACCACCACCACCCGTCGTGCAATGGCCTAGATCATTGAATGTACTGAACTTAACAGATAAACTCACATTATCTGATCTCGATCGTGCTGTTTCTGCTCAACAAGCCGACAAAGCCTGGACACTTTTTGTTACCCTATCCGGCCGAGGAGACAACATACCCTTGATAACCTGCTGTTCGCTCTACGCACTTCTCGTCTTTGCAAAGTCGATGCTTTGCCGTGGAACGATGATTGAAACGCGTCAACGGCAGATGGACAAACTATTAGATTATGTACAGCACAATCATCAGCATACAGCAGGACTGTTTTTACCTTCTGTGCAACACATTGTCCTTCCCCTTCGTAAGAAGGTTGCCCGATTGATCCGCTTTGAGGAAATAGAAAAAGCCTGGACCCTGTTTTTTAGAGCACATAAAGAAGGAAAAGAAAAAATACCCAGAAATATGTGCATAAAACTCATTCAGTTGATGTTCAAGGATAAACATTTGACTCGGAATCAGTTGACACACCGTGTTCGAACAATTGCTTTGCATGGAGCGGGGAAAATAGATACTGGAGACAGAACTGTGTTGGCATCAGACGTGTTGCGAATGGCATATATTTATGAACACTATCAAACGAAAAAACGCGATGTGGCGTATGAATTGATTGACAAATTTGTTGCTGGGATACCTAAAAAGAAATTGAAGAATAGAGCAGATGCTCTGGAGGAGCTGGTATGGGGAATTTTGATCAACAATGATTTGCCAAAGGCTCTGGAAGTGATTAACAAAATACGTGAAAGATACGCAGAAAAGGTGGAAATCAACGAAACGATATATATCAATCTGATGGAAGCTTGCCGAAAACAGAAGGAATATCACCAAGCATTAAAACTGTTTGAAAATTTCTTAGAGAGCAATCGCCAGCCGAGTTTAAATGGATTTAACACTATTCTACGCATATTTGCATCTCAAAAAGTACCTGACCGAGCACTTTACATTTTTGGAGTCATGTTGAAGCTAAAGGTTGAACCTGATGCGATCACTTACACTGAGATGATTCGGTCTTACGCCCACGATGATGACTACGACAAATGTCTACTTTTTTATAACAAAATGCTCGAAAACAACCAAACACCCAACATTTACACATATAGTGCTCTTATGGAAGCAAGCGCCTACAGGCACGACATGTATAGTGTCCTTCGTTGGTTCCAAACGATGATTTCCAACCACATTGAGCCAAACAATGTCATTATATCTCTTGTGCTCAGATCACTTTCGCGACAAAAAAGCATCAACGTACCCAAGATTTCACAAGTGATCATGAGGGAAGCTTCTATGGCTGGTGTAAAACCAGATGCAGTACTTTATACAACCTTATTAAAGTTACAAACTGAACGACTCGGCTTAGAAAGTGTATTAAATATCAACAAAGATATGATTGCTCACTCAGTTAAACCTAATACACATACATGCACTGCCTTAATCGACGCGTGCGGTAATCACGATGAGCCAGAGACAGCCCAAAACATATATCAATTGATGAAAAAAAGTGAACATTACCAACCAAGTACAGCAACCTATACAGCTCTCATAAACGCGTGGGCAAAAAGTAACAATGTACAACAGATGAATAGCATCATCTTGGACTTTCTAAAAGCGTGTAAATCTGATAAAACGGGTCAGTTATGGATAGACGACAGAATAAGTGAACGACTGAGGTGGTGTGCCTTTTGTTAATGCACATTTATACAGTTTAATAAAGGGAATTGCAATTTGGGATCTCCATCTATCTTTACTCCAGTTATTACATGGACGACTTGTTCCATATTTAGGTTCTAAGTTATCTACTTTCAGTTTGTTGATGTCTAAATTTTAAAAACTTTTGTTTCTTCATGGCAAATACGTATTAACTAAGTTTTTGCTTATCAATCGAAATGAATCTCTGGCATGGTCGAAATGCTTAAAACAAACCCCACATAGTTTTTGCGGTAAAAACAAGTAGGGGCATCCAAAAGCAAAATGATACGTACCTGTTACCACATTCATAATGATATATTTAATCTTTATCTCTTTGAATAAAAGCCTTCTGGATAAACCCCTTCCAGTTCTTCTCGGCAACTCAAGAGTGTTACTTTTAGCGTCTTAAGATTCTTCTGAATTCATATGTAAGTTGCTTTGTTCGATTTGGAAATTAAAAAACTTAATTAAGTCTAATCAGTTTAATAAGATTTAGTGACTAAGCTTATAAAAAGTAAAGTTAAGTTTATAATTATGGCGCACTATATTGTTCTTAAGTGTCATTATTCGATTTCTGCAAAAAATTTCAGATTAACCAAGCAGTTTCTAAGTAATGTTGCATTTTTCTTTTCTTTTTTTTTTTTTTTTTTTTTTTTTTTTTTTTTT